>CM061070.1:126772380-126977519 GCA_030762895.1 Sophora flavescens
AAAAGCTTGTGAGGCCATATAGACAAATGCAATATATGAATGTAGATTTTGCTCACTGATGAAATGACAATGCGAAAACTCAAATAACTAGTTTTCAATTTACGAAAGGAATGATGATGATGAGAACCCTTATTAATTTTGGGCATGATGCAAAAGATTGATGATAGATTATTTCTTCTTTGCTATTTCTTTCATTATTGGATCCTTGACCCCCTAAAGGCATCGATCACAGTCAGTCTTGAGGATGAACTAAAACAAGGCCCATCTTATCTGGGAGAGATATCTTGCACTTTTATCCCCTGATGATTAGATGTTCTTGATGATAATTATCTCGATGGTTGAGTCTCAGTATTCCCTCCTTTCTTCGATGCCCTTTATAGGGGAAGCATCGTGCCCCCCAAGACCTTTTGAGGCTTTCTAAGGAATTCTAACTGCTTAAAAAAAACATTACTTGTTTCACGTTTCAGTATATACTTATCAGGATGAATGCACACACACAAATGACAAAAGTTAAGAGGAAAGGACCAAGGTAGCGAAATAAAGTAAAGGAAGTCAATGTCATTATATTTGGATTGAAAAAGGTGTACAAAGCATAAGTTGTAGAACGTTGCGGAGTAGAATCACATCTCCTCAAGTGATGTCTCTTTCAATGACTAATTTTAGTATCCCTCATACAATCTTGATTGCTCATTAATTGGCTTCAGAGATGTTGTCTGCCCCAATCTTCATATATCCAACCTACGGACTGCCCCAGTTCATCGGCTTGACGACACTTCCATTGTTATATTTTTTATTATTATTATTTTTTTGAACCCTAACTTTTGCCTAGACCGCCTTTTCAGGTTTTCAGCCTAGCGGGTTGCTCTAACTTTTGCCTAGACTGTCTTTTCAGATTTTCAGTCTAGCGAGCTTTTTCTCTTTTCATTTTTCATTTTTCTTTTTTCTTTTCTTTTCTTCTTCTTCTTGGGAAGTGTGTTCAAGCATAATACTTTTTTACTGCATCCGAGTTCACAAGGAGCGGGAGGTCTTCCCCATCCATCCTGGTGAGAATTAAAGCTCCTCCAGAGAAGGCCTTTTTCACAACGTAAGGTCCTTCGTAGTTCGGAGTCCATTTCCCTCGATGATCCTTTTGGATTGGTAGAATCTTCTTGAGCACCAGGTCACCCTCCCGAAACTGCCGTGGGCGTACCTTCTTCTCATAAGCTCTTATCAACCTTCTCTGGTATAATTGACCGTGACACAACGCCCCTAATCTCTTCTCTTCAATGAGGTTCAATTGGTCTAGTCGATCCTGGACCCACTTAGCTTCTTCTAATTCTGTTTCTCTCAGTACTCTTAATGAGGGGATCTCTACTTCAATCGGGAGCACTGCCTCCATCCCATAAACTAAAGAATATGGCGTTGCCCCTGTCGAGGTGCGAATAGAGGTACGATAGTCGTGTAAAGCAAAAGGTAACATCTCGTGCCAATCCTTATACGTCACCACCATATTTTGGACAATCTTCTTGATATTTTTATTAGCGGCCTCAACTGCCCCGTTCATCTTTGGGGCGATTTTAGAGGAATTATGATGCTTTATCTTGAAATTTTCGCACATCTCCTTCATCATCTTATTGTTCAAATTGGTCGCATTATCAGTGATAATTTCACTCGGCAACCCATAACGACAAATTAACTCTCTTTTGACAAATCTGATCACGACATTCCTGGTCACATTGGAATATGATGCAGCCTCCACCCACTTGGTGAAATAATCGATGGCAACAAGAATGAAGCGATGTCCATTTGAGGCTTTTGGTTCGATGGGCCCGATCACATCCATTCCCCACATTGAGAACGGCCAGGGTGCCGACATGACATTCAAGGGAGCTGGCGGCGTATGAACCTTATCAGCATATATTTGACACTTATGGCACTTCTTCGCATAATTAAAGCAATCAGCCTCCATTGTCAACCAATATTGGCCAGTCCTCAAGATTTTCTTGGCCATTGCATGACCGCTCGCGTGTGTTCCAAAAGGTCCTTCATGTACCTCCTCAACTATCAGTTTAGATTCTTTTGCGTCAACGCACCTCAACAACACCATGTCATGGTTTCTTTTGTAGAGAATATCTCCGTCTAAATAGAAACCCATTGCAAGTCTTCTTAGAGTTCTTTTGTCATTTTCCGAAGCACCCGGAGGGTATTCCCTTCTTTGGATGAAACATTTGATATCATGGTACCACGGTTTTTGATCAGACTCTTCCTCTATCACTTGACAATATGCAGGATGATCACGACTTTCCATTTTGATGAGTGGTAGGTTCCTCTCATCACTTACTTTGAACATTGAGGACAAGGTAGACAGCGCGTCAGCTAATTGGTTATCTTCTCGGGGAATATGATGAAATGTGACTTCGTCAAACTGCTCAATCAAACCTTTGATGTAATCATGGTACGGAATTAACTTGGCATCTCGGGTTTCCCATTCCCCCCTTAGCTGGTGGATGACTAGTGCAGAGTCCCCATATACCTCCAGTATCCTTGCTTTTGCCTCCATTGCTGCCAAAATCCCTAGTACACAAGCTTCGTAATCGGCTATATTGTTTGTACAATCGAAGCATAGTCTTGCAGTGACAGGGAAATAATCATTTCTGGTGAGATTAAGATTGCCCCGATTCCGTGCCCCAATGCATTAGAAGCTCCGTCAAATAACAAAGTCCACTTTTCTTTTTCTGGTGATTGCTCGCGATCAAAAAAAGCCATTATATCTTCATCTGGAAAATCACATTGCATCGATCCATAATCTTCTACCGGCTGATTGGCTAGATATTCTGCAAGAGCACTCCCTTTTATTGCTTTTTGGGTGACATAGACAATGTCATATTCGATAAAGCGGACTTGCCCGAGCAATTCTTCCAGATCGAGCAGGCTTATCAAAGATATACTTGATTGGATCCATTTTGGACACCAACCAGGTAGTATAACACAACATGTAATGCCTCAAACGGCGAGCCGCCCATGCTAAAGCACGACAAGTGCGTTCTAGCGATGAGTAGTTGGCTTCACAGCTGGTGAACTTCTTGCTTAGATAATAGATGGCATGTTCCTTTCTTCCCGACTCATCGTGTTTGACCCAAGTATGCAACCCATAGATCCATCTAGCACAATCAAATACATGATGAGAGGTCTTCCCAGACTGGGGAACCAAAATGGAGGCTCTTGTAGGTATTGTTTGATCTTCTCAAAGGCGTTTTGACAATCTTCATTCCATGTCACAGCTTGATTTTTGCGCAACAATTTAAAGATTGGTTCACATGTCGCGGTTAGTTGGGAGATGAACCGGGCAATGTAGTTCAATCTTCCTAAAAACCCACGAACTTCCTTCTCCGTTCGAGGTGCTGGCATGTCGATGATTGCTCAAACCTTTTCAGGATCAACCTCTATTCCTCGTTGACTAACGATGAACCCCAGAAGCTTGCCTGATTTCACTCCAAAAGTGCATTTGGATGGATTCAGACGGAGCTTAAACTTTCTTAACCGCTCAAAGAGTTTTTGCAGATTATCAACATGGTCATCTTCGGATCTGGACTTGGCGATCATGTCATCTACGTAAACTTCTATCTCCTTATGCATCATATCATGGAATAAAGTCACCATAGCCCGCTGATATGTTGCCCCAGCATTTTTCAAGCCAAAGGGCATAACCTTATAGCAAAAGGTTCCCCACAAAGTGACAAATGTAGTTTTCTCCATATCCTCAGGTGCCATCTTGATCTGATTATATCCCGAGAAACCATCCATGAAAGAGAATAATGCATGTTGAGCAGTATTATCTACAAGAACATCAATGTGAGGCAAAGGAAAGTCATCTTTTGGGCTAGCTCTGTTCAGATCTCGATAGTCAACACACATTCGAACTTTTCCATCTTTCTTGGGAACAGAAGCGATGTTAGCAACCCATTGAGGGTACTTTACAACTTCTAGGAAACCTGCATCCAGTTGTTTCTTGACCTCCTCCTTGATCTTTAAGGACATTTCCGCTTTCATCCTTCGTAGCTTCACGCTTCGGAGGACACTCCGGCTTTAATGGCAATTTGTGTTACTCGCTACACCGGGGTCTAACCCTGGCATGTCTTGGTACGACCATGCGAAAACATCTTTGTAATCATCAACAACCCGATCAACCTGTTCCGCTCCTTTTCTTTTCAGGGAAAGGCCAATCTTGACCTCTTTTTTATCATCTTTGGTTCCCAAATTGATTAGCTCACTCGGCTCTTCATGGGGCGAATTTCCTCGCTTCTTGTTCTACCAATCTCAAAAGTTCAGGGGGGAACTTCCCCGTCATCATCAACAACCTCCTCAGCATGATCAACAGAATAGTCAAAATTGTATGATGAGTTACTAACACTGTCGTTTTCAAGAGAGTCACTTTTAGATCTGCATTTTGGTAATTATCAGGGAAAGATGAATATAGGTTAAAGACGTGAGACTGCATTTATTGGTGAGGGATGGTGAACAAAAACGAAAGTAAAAAAAGAGATATAACAACACAAAGATACTGAATGCATGCATTTATTGATAAGTCATACTTGAAGCGAAACAAGTAAGCCCATTACAACAAAATTCCTGAAGCCTTGGGGCAGAGCTAAAGGATAAGCATTACAGAATTACTTTGAAAAGGACTCTATGGTCTTGGGGAACTCAATGACCTCCCAATTGTTGAGCTCTGTATCCGGAGAGCATGGATACACTAGATTGATACCATGATCGGCAAGATAATCGTTTTCGATAGCTGCTGCTTGGTCTAGGAATGCAAACCCTATGCTTCGGAAGCTCATCGAATGTCACGGAGATGGGAACCCTTTCAGCCTCGTATCCACGATTTTCCAGCAGAGCCAACCTCTTTCTTTTTCTTCTCTTCTATCACCCTCATCTTGTCGGCCTTAGTGGGTTTGTATCCCAACCCAAACCTATCCCTCGTTCTCGGTGAGCATGAGGATGTCGGCGACACCTTGGCTATTATTCCCCAGACCGCTTCCAGGTTGGTATCCTCCTTGAAGCATAACCTTGGCCATCATGATGGATGCTTTGGATGACCGAGGTTTCAAGAGTGGAGCTCCCTCCCCAACATAAGTGGCATTGGCAATTTCAAGTGATTGGAAGGCGGTCTCGAGAGCTTCCTCGACAGCTTCAATATAAGGGGTTGTTGATGGCTTGCTTACTAACAGATCCTCCTCTCCAGAGACAATTATCAGTTTACAATCAACAATGAACTTCACCTTCTGGTGTAATGTGGAAGGTACAGCTCCAGACGAATGGATCCATGGTTGTCCCAGGAGACAACTGTATGTTGGTGTGATGTCCATTACTTGGAAAAGTACTTCAAAGGTGCAGGGGCCAATCTGAATGGGCAATTCAATTTCTCCCATGACTTCCCTTCGGGTGCCGTCGAAAGCTCTTACAATCATTGTGCTTGGCTTCATATGAGTTCCATCGAAAGGCAACTTCGCCAGTGTTGACTTTGGCATTACATTCAAAGAAGAGCCATTATCAATGAGAACCCTGGCCATGACATGGTCTCGGCACTTCACGAAAAATGTGCAAGGCCTTGTTGTGCCCCATACCTTCTACCGGGTATTTCATCATCGGTGAAAGTGACATAATTATCAGCAACTATGTTACCTACAATGTTATCGAGCTTATCAACTGTGATGTCATGGGAGACATGCGCTTGATTCAACACCTTCATCAGTACTCTTCTGTGTGGCTCTGAGTTCATTAATAGAGACAAAAGAGATATCCGAGCCGGAGTCCGATTTAACTGATCCACAACCCTATATTCACTCTGCTTGATGAACTTCAAGAATTCGCCTACCTCCTCATCAGATACACCCTTTTTATTCTCACCCCCGTTTGCTTCCTTGTCATCTAGGATTTCTTCCACCTTCTCTTTCCCTTTGTGATCCTTTCCTTCCTTTTCTATTTCCCCTTTTCGCAATACCTCTGGAGTGTAAATGCGACCACTCCTAGTCATTCCGCCAATTCCTGAAATGTTGGTGACCACAGTAGTCCCGTTGGAAGGATTGGGTTGGACCTGCATCTCATACTTCCATGGTACCGCTTTGGTGTCCTTGTAAGGGAAAGGACTTGGAACTCGGATGACGATTGGTGTTGGCCCACTTGGAACCGGCAAAGGTTTCTTCTCGGTATAGTATATCACCACTGGTTTTGGAGTGACTTGCTCAGGAACTGGCCGAGAATTAACCACAACAGTAAAAGGGGTTATCTTAATTGAGGTTGGGGAAGTTGTAGATTCAGCAACCATATTAATGGCACATTCATTTGATCCACAACCAATTAAGATAATCTTCATATCCATTAACTGCTGCACGACTTGCCGAAACTCTGAACAGTTTTCAATCGAATGCCCCATGTTTCCATCAAAGTCACACCTTATCTCTCCATCGAGAGCTTTTTCTTCCGTGGGTCGGGATTTGGATCAATCCACATTTGCACATCTCTCTAAAAACAACTCTCATAGGAGTCCTAACATCGGCCACTTTACTCTTTAGAGTATGTTCCAAGAAGCTCTCAATGGCATTGACCCCCGAACTCCCATGATTTGGCATAGGACCCTGTGCCACATTTGGAGCATCCTTCTGAAAGCTCAACCATTTGGCATTAATCAGGTCTTGGACCTTAAACTTCAAAGCTTTACAACTCTCGGTGGAATGTCCTGTGGCCCCATCGTGATATTCACATTGAGCATTTGGGTCATACCACTTTGGATAAGGAGGGTCTAGTGGTCTTGTCGGGATAGGAGTTAGCACGGATTTGCTCACAAGTTGGCGGAATAGTTCGGTGTAGGTCATGGGTATTGGGTCAAAACGCACTGGCTTTCTTTTCCAGGTTATATGGTGGTCTTGTTTGGCTGGTGATTGGGTTTGGATTTAGAGGCTGGACGATTTGAGGTGGCATGGTGGGGTGTGTTTGAGGCTGAGAAGGGTATGATGGTCGGTAGGGAGCCATTTGTTGAGGGTTTGGAAATTGCGAGGTTGCAGCGATGTATGGCTGGTTGGCTTGGTGATATGGAGGTGGTTGGTAATATGGGCGTATTGGGCATGGAAGGCGGGTGTTTGGTTTGGTCTCCATTGGTTCGGTTTCTTCTTCTGTTCCAAGGTTACTGCATGTGCCTCTCCCTCCTTCTTTTTCACGAATGGGGTTTTCTTTGGGTCGTTCCCTACTGAAGTCTCGACGATCTTGCCATTCCTCATTCCACTTTCAATTCTCTCGCCGATGATGACCATGTCAGAAAAATTTGATGACACACTCCCAATCATCCTATCATAGAAAGGCGATGGGAGTGTATCAATGAACATTGCTACGATTTCTTTCTGGCTAAGGGAGGCTCCACCTGAGCAGCCGTTCCCTCCATCGTTGTGCATATTCTTTGAAAGTCTCCACGTCCCTTTTTGACATATTTTGGAGTTGCATCCTATCGGGAGCCATGTCAATATTGTACTTGTCTTGCTTCAGAATGCATCTGCTAGATCTTTGAAGGATCGGATGTGTGCCCGCCGAGATGCGTATACCAATTTGAAGTTGCCCTGGCCAAGTTGTCTTGGAAGAAGTGAATCAAGAGTTTATCATCTCGGGCATGTGACGCCATCTTCCTCACATACATGGTCAAATGGTTCTTGGGACAAGTGGTTCCCCGATATTTGTCAAAATCGGGCACCTTAAATTTCGGCGGAATTACAACATTTGGCACCGCATGCAGTTCTGAGGCATCCCGAAGACCATAACTATTTACCCCTTCGATGGCCCGCAATCTTTCCTCTAGTACTTCCAGCTTTTCTTTAGACTGGGAATCCCCCCCCGACTGATTCACCGGAGCTTCTCCGTACATATTATGGGGAAATGAATATGGCATGGAGGAGGAACCGAAGTTTGGCATCATTTGAGCCCCCTGGGGTCCATAATGTAGGGTGTATTGTGGGGGCCTTGGATTGACAGATGGTGTCACTATCGGGGTGTTACCATCTGTAGGGTTGACATTCTGTGCTTGCGGTATTTCGACAGTATTGGTGGGAATTTGTGCTTGAGTGATGTGTTCGGAGCTCTGAATACCATCTTGTGGACTGGGGGCTGTTGGTGGTACAAACCCACGTGGCAAACCGTATGGGGGATTGTTCGGGTCAAATGAAAAATGAGTTGGGTTGAGAGGCATCATGGCCCCTGGTTGGTTGAAGCCTTGAATAGGAATCTGAGAAAAACCAGGCGAGATGAGAGGTGTGGCTGGCTGTCCTTCGTTCGAGGCCAGAGGGTTCTCCTCTCGTGTTCTTCTCCTTCCGAATTTCTTGTAGGATCTCCATCATCTTAGCCATCTCGATCCTTGATTTGACTGACTTCATCCCTGATCACTTGAACTTCTTCTAGTTCATCCACCATGGCTCTTGCCTGTGATCGAGTGCGATAAGGGTGTCTTGGAGCAATCGTTCAGAAACCACACCTTTTATTTAATAAAAGAAAGAATAAATGAATAAAATCAAAAGAAAGAGCATAAACCAATTAAACTCCATTTTTGAGAGGAAGACCGTCGCATACACTTATAGCAAGAATACTCATCCTGCAATCAAATCTAGTGGTATAATTCCCTCTAGCTTGACTGCAGTTGATGTCGAGTCCAAGGGAGAATTCACTCCTCGATAGACCACATCTGTACTAGCAATGTTATTGTTTGACGATACCCATATTTTTACGCAGAAAACACATCGTTTTTAGGGTAAAAATATAGTTGATGAAGTATCTAAGGGAGAATTCACTCCTCGACAGATATCATCTGGAAAAAAGAGAGAGCATTCCACAAAAATTTGATGAAAACTTCTATTTCATTGGATGGATATTGCAATACAAACATGAGTCTTTGGTCAACTAGAAAAACAATACATCGAGAGTTTTCATATTTCTAACCCCTCTTTGGGGACCTCAAAATATTATATCAAGAGCTTCATCTTCTTTTTCCTGAATCCCTTTGCAAGCTTCCCAAAATGCTTGAAGAACTCAGTCAACTCTGGTGGTATCTAGAGGAAAGGGTTCTTGTAGACCTGAATTGATACTTCTTCAAATTGATCCACCAACTGGGAAGTGTGATATTGAATTCTACCAATCATGTCTTCATATTTTCTTCTCCATGCTTCCCTTTCATAGATCACATCCCTTACAACCAATTTCCATCCCTTTACCCATTCTGCGTGACGTTGAGCTTCTCCTCTTTCATTTTCTTGCATTTTGGTCCTGAGCCAATTTTCCTTTTCATTAGCTTCTGTTAATAATTGACGATATCTGGCAGCTTCGTTCCATCCTCGATCAGAGTAAAGTTCGGTCTGGGCCAAGGATTCTTGTAGAGATCCAACTCTCTCCTTTAGTATCTGTATTGTTTCGACATGAACCCCTACGTCCCACTCAAGCTCTTCTTTCTTCTTTAGAATTCTGACTAGCGTGTTTTCTTGACACTCCACCTTTGCTTGCAACTCTTGGATTACTGCTTCTTTCTCTTTTCTTGCCCTTTTCATGCGACTTGGGGCTTCGTAGGAATCGGCACATTCACTTCTCAAATTCTCGATCTGTAAATTCAGTTTTTGCACCTGGCTTTGGAGCTTGACGATAGTTACTTCTGCAACTTGGTTTTTTCATCCAAAACCCCCATCTGAGCTTTTAGAATTTCAATTTTTTCCAGCATTTGATCTTCTCAGAAGAGGATTGTTTTCAAGATCAGGTGGGGGTTCCGGTTTTGAAGGACACCCCCTTCTTGCCTCTCTCCATGCTTCATATCTTTTTGTTCGAGCTATGATCCGCCTTCCTAACTCATCACGCCCTTTTATGTGAATATTGTTCCATGCTGACCTTATTGCCATTGTCTGACTCTTGATGCTTTCACATTCTTGATATAGGAAATATGCTCCACCCAGCAGCTCTTTTGGGGGTTCATCTTGTGTCCACCTGAGTTGGCACATTACTAGAGCTGGTGAATATGACACACATCCTCTGGGTCCCATCAATGGGACATTCGAGAAACCTCCACAACTGAATATAACTGAATCCCCATTGTACCATGGGCACATCCATCTAAATGAACGTGAGTCGACCTGATCAAACTCTTGTTTCCATTCATATAGTTTGCGTGACTTTAGCGGCATGCGAATGAATCCTTTCAACGGGTCATCCGTTCTATCAATTTTGTTTCCAGCATACAAGTGAGTCATAATCCAAACATATAACATTGGTGCACAAAGACCGCAACTTTCCTTGTTGATTCTGATGACAAACTTGTAGTGAGAGAAAAGTCTCAGCTAGGATAGCAGGGACTAAATTCACCCCATATTCCTCAACTCTGTAGAAGACGTCCATGGCTGATCGATCAATCACATCCGGAATAAAGGGAAAAAGCACCAGTCCGTAGATGAGGAGAGCCAACAACCTATTAAAAAGAACCCATCGTTGTTGTTGAGCCAACTCCCTAAGATAACCTTCCAAGAATCGCCTCTTCAAGCCCGTAGTGTTTCCTTTTTCCACTTTATCCAATTGTTCCGGTTTAAGTTCCAACAGACTTGCTATCTTCCCATCTCGCCACATATTGTCCATAATACAAATAGACACGTGATTCCTTTTGGATAGGCGGTCTCAAGATGTAAGCATACTCCTCTATGGTGGGAGTTACATCTAGGTCAGGCAATTCAAAACATCTCAAAGTTGAGTTCCAATACTGAGCGAATGCACTTAGAGCGGGGGCATCCACCGGAATACGTAATAGATCTAGTATCCTCCCATACTTGTTGTTAAAGTTCGAACGTGCCTTTTCTGACATTTGTTGACTAATTTCCCATAAGCTCTGAACATCATTGAGTGTCACGTCGATCTTGATGCTCTTCTTGGAACTGGTTGCATTGCTAGTACTCTTTCCGACGCTTGGTCCTTCCATTCTTTGCTATAAGATTAATACTAAGGTCTTCCTGTCAAGAAACACAAATAAAGAAAAAATTAGAAATAAAACACACGGAAAAAAAAAATGCCCTACATGCTTCATGTTGCATGAACCCCAGTAGGGTTGGGAACCCTATGTCGGGTATGCTGTCAATGCACTACCTTCACTATGACACGCCGCTTTTTAGAAGTGCAATAATATTCGAACATGTCATTCGGGCTTGGAGCGACGATGTGTCGCCCCCTTTTCCGTTTTTTTTTTTGAAAACTTCATAATAAATATGTATGTGCATGGCAATTTATGTTTATGATGCCAGAAAAAAATGGAGAGAGAGAAAAAGTATGCTCCCTTTGTCCTAAATTGGGTAAAACTTAGGGTTGGACAAACCCGAGGTAATGACTCTAAACAGGTTGGCTACTAAGTTTGCTCTATCAGTGAAAATTAGGTAGGGTCTAGACTTCTAAAAGCCATGGTTCCCAGATTGCCCCTATCCCGAAAGATAAGGATCCGATTCATGAATCTAGTCACAAGTAGGGATAAACCCTCTCAATATGACCATCCCATGATATCGGGTACAACCTGAGTGGTGAATCAACAAATGTCAGGGAGGTACGAGACCTCTTCAATGACAATGTCGAGACACCGCCTAATCCTTGAGTTTTGAGCAAGCTCGGGTATAGAGCCAAAAGTGTGTGCAAGTTGTGATAGTGATGTGTGTGATGGGAGCACACAAACCTTCACAAAAACCTACTAAAATAAAACTACCCCAAGCCTGCAAAAGGGAACAAACAACACAAATACAAAAGTTCTCTACCCTAAGGTTGCAAGAATATACAAAAGCAGTTATGGAAGCATTAAAAAAGAAAGGAAAAAAAAAAAACATGGGTAAAACAAATATTTTCAAAGCTGTTTTTTTTTTTAAAAAAAAAAGAAGAGAAAAAAATAAATAAAATAAAATAAAATAAAATAAAATAAATTTTGCACAACCAACTATGATAGGCCTGACTCTCAAAGTCGTCCCCAGTGGAGTCGCCAGCTGTCGCGATCGTCCTGTCCGGGAGGCACGAAAAATGGATAAAAACAGAGGAGTCGCCACCAATATTTTATTTGGGAAAAACATTGGGAAAACCATTTATTTTAAGGAAAACTGGTCTAAAAAAGAGAGAGATGAGTTCGGGAGTCGGTTACGAGTAGGAAAGGTATTAGCACCCTACATCGCCCGTTTAAAAACGGTACCTCAAGTTAATTGTGCAAAAATCATTTTAATAACCTCTTAAATATTTATTTTGCCCCAAAAATTATTTACAAGAAAGAATTATTCTTTTATTTTTAATATTTTAAATATTTTATTAATTTTTTACGTTTTTTAAAATTATTGTTTATAAAAACTAAATGAGGTTGAACATGGCACATGAGTCCACAGGGCAACCTCAAATCTAAGGGACTGAACATGGCACCGTGTCCATAGAGCATCCCTAAAAATAGAAAAGTTTAAATATTTTTGATTAATTATTTTAACATAAAAAGAGACACAAAAAAAGGAAAATTTAGTTTTGGCCCGACATGATGATTTATCTTGCTCCTACGTATTCCCGGGTGCGATGGGAAACTCAAAGCCACGTAGTTCTTTTGAAAAGATTTGATTGGTTGATTAATTTTTTTTTTTAAAAGGAATTTTTAAATTTAGAAAAGGTTTTTGATTAAGAAGCACGAAACTTTCATTTTAAAGCAGGAAATATATTTTTTCCATTTTTTTTATTTTATTTTTGTAAAAGATTTATGAAAAAGAACTAAAAAAAACAATTAGAGACTTTAATTGATTTTTTAGCTTTGGTCCCAAAACAAATTTCTCTTTTTGATTTTTTCATTTCATTTTTTTTAAAAGGTTTTTTTTTATATATATTAAACAAAGTGGTGAAATTCATCATTTTCTTTTAAAGAAACAAGATTTTTTATTTAACAAGAAACCAGAAAAAGGGGGCCCTTTATGCTTGGAATTTGCTGAACCGTGAATATAACCCAGGCCCAAAGACCTCATTCTACAATCAGACTTACCAACAAACACAAGGTTAGCCAACAAAATATCATAAAACAACAAAATGAAATAAAAAAGACAGGGAGAAAAGAAGATATGAACCTGAGATAATCAGTGGAGTAGGAAGCTACACAAAACCTCAGGGATGGCGGCGAGGCATCAGGGCGCGAGCAGTGGCGATGAGGAGAGTCGCGGAGGAAACGACGCGGCGACGAGACTGAGCGCTGGCGTGGGTCGCGATCTGGGCTGGGCGGAGCGGCCACGGTGGAAGCAGAAACCGATGATGACGGCCAAGATGGGGGAGAAGCAGAGATCTGTTCTGGGAGCAGGGAGCAGATCTGGGGGAAGAAGGAGGACGTGGCGGCTGTTCGTGGCTGGAACGGCGGTTCGCGCGGTAGAGGTGGTGGTTCGACGCCAGACGGGCAGCGCGGTCGCGCGGTCTCCTCCTCCCAACGCCGGCGAGCGGCAGTCGAGCGTCTCCCAGGCGGCGCGGTGGTCGCGGTTCTGAGAAGGAGTGGAGGAGGGAGAGAATCTTGTATGGAGGAGGAAGAAGGAGATGGGATGGGTTGTGGGGATTATGAAGGTTTCTAAGAGATCCTCCTCTGTCTGAGCTCTCCCCATCCCTTTAAATATTTTTTGCTGTTGCAAAACTCCAAAACAGGAACCAATGTCCTCTGCCATGGTTGTAATGCAGGACCCCTTTCACATTTCCAATCTTATCATTCTGCATTTTTTTAGTTTTTCCTTGTGCTGTGACTCTCATTTGTTTTTGTTAAGTATCTTTCCATTGATTCAGGTTTGACCTAGCATCAGAGCATCCTATTTTTCCTTTTATGTGCTTAAAACTTGAAGCCATTTTTGATGCAAGATGCTTAACACTGTCATTGCTCTTTTGGTTGCTGAAATGCATTAAGGAATTTTGGCTTATCCTCTTGGCTCTTACTACAATTCTGCAGATCTACTTTTCCTTTTTATCTTTTTTGTTTTTGTTTTTTTTTTTTTCGTTTTTTTTTTCGTTTTGTTTTGTTTTGTTTTTTCCTTTGGGTTTAGAACATGGTCTAAAAGACATCTTCAACAATAATGAAATTGGGCTCACTAAAAATAAAAATCATTTTTATTGCAAAGTTATTTGTTTTAATTTGTTCAAAACAGTAATTAAAAGGATATCCGGACAAAATTAGGTATTCACATACTTTTAAAAAGATTTTATATTTTTTAATTTTTTTTTGTTTGAAACAAAGTGAGATTATGCTTCACACTTAAGGCCCAAAACTGAATAGAACCCAGCCCATATCAGAAACAAATCACTTAATAACATAACAGTAAAATAAAAGCAAAAAATGAAAGGGTCTTCCCAGAACCTTCTGCAACGTTACCAAGGGTCAAAGAAGGAGGCGGCTGAACGTGAAATGGAGGACGACTTGGTGGAGAGATGGGTAGTGCGGCGGATGGTGGTGAGGAAGAAGACGTGAATGGCGGCAACGACGGCTCGTACGGAGCAGATTTGGGACGACGCAGGGACTCCCATGGCGGAGGCAGCGGCTATGTAGGGACGCGCTGGTGAGATGGAGGAGCTTCGTGACGACGGCGAAACAAAAGAGAGCGAACGACGGCGGCTGTTGGGCGAGTTGGAATGGTGGTGGTTCGTGGCGGAGCTGCGTGACAAAGGGAAGGACGACGGTGGCGGCGGCTTTGTGACGACAGCGGAGAGGAGGAGCACGCCGGTTCTGGTTAGGTGGTGCTGTTCTGTGATCTGTTATGTCTCTTTTTCTGTTTTTATGAGTTTGGATTTTTGTTGATTTTGATTTGGGGTGAAATGGGGGAGAAGATGAAGATGGTTGGGGGATTTGGTGGAAAATGGCTCTGGTTTATGCGTTTAGCTATTTGGTGTAGAGAGAAATGGTGATGAAATAAATAGTGGGTTGATGACTATGGTGTGAATGGAGGGGAACTTGAGTGCTATTTATTTTTTGTTATGAAGTAGAAGATGGAAGATGGAAATGGAACTGTTGCAGAAAAGAGTGGATCAAGTGTGATGAAGAGTGGTAGAGATTGAAAGTGAAGAAATGGAGAGAGTTAGGATTTTGATTTTTTTTTCTGATTTTCGGATCCCCCCCCCCCCCATTCTAATGTGTTCTGTGTCAAACTTATAGCAAAAACCAGTGAATAAAAATGACAAAATGTTTCAGGCCAGCTGGGGATGAAAGGGGCTATTGATGGGGTGTTGTGGAGTGTTGCAGAGATTGAACCATGCTTCAGTCATCTCTCCATTTTCATTTTTAGTGTTCCACTCCTCTGATCTAGGCAAAATGCTCTTCCCCATGTTCTGAAAACTACCCAAAAATGGGAGCCTATTTGCTTGAGTCTTGTGCTAAGAAGAGCTACGGTGGTGTGAACAAAATGGGCACTTGGCAGAACATTTAACTTTCAAAAAAATATTTTTATTTAATTATTTTTTTTAACTTGGGCTTGGACTCAAAACAATCTTGTAACAAAAACAAATTGGGGCAATAACACAAATAATAATTTTTGTTTAAGTTTTTTGCAGTTTTATATTTTTTTGTTTTTAAAAAAAATTAATAAAAAGAGAAAATACCCGGACAAAATTAGGTGTTCACAACCACTGGTGAGAAGATTTATTCGAAATCTATGCCTTTCTTCTGGTTGCACCCTTTTACAACAATTCTTGCTTTGTACCTGGGGGTTGGGTTGTTCTCTTCCGTCTTGAGCTTGAACACCCATTTGTTTTTCAACGCCTTTCATCCATCTGGTAATCTCACCAGGTCATACGTCTGATTCTCTTTCAGGGGCTGCATTTCTTCTTCCATGGCTTGCTACCATTTCTCCTTATCATTCGTCTTAATTGCTTCTATGAAGCTTTGAGGTTCTCCTTCATCAGTGAGATTGACATATTCATCTGAATAATATCTTCTTGATGGTTGTCTGACTCTTCTGGATCGTCTTACTTGAGATTCTTCTTCTCTGCCTCATCGCCTCCATCATCCGATCCTGACTTTGTTCTATCTGGTCAGGTTGTTCTGTCTGATCGGATTGTTCCTCCTGATCATGTCCATCATTCCTTTGAGGATTATCTCCCCCTGAATTGTTTATCACAACAGGACTTGAATAAGAAATCACTTTGTGCTTTGGCTTCTCAAATTGCTTAATGTCTTGGATCGTTTGATCTTCAAAGAACACCACATCCCTGCTACGAACAATCTTCTTGTGTGCAGGATCCCATAATCTGAAACCAAGTTCATCTCTTGGTGAACCAAGGTATATGCATTCCTTAGCCTTTGCATCTAGCTTTGCTCTTTCATCTTTAGGAATGTGGACAAATGCCCTACACCCAAAGACTCTCAAGTGACCATAAGAGGCTTTCTTTCCAGTCCATACTTCATCTGGAATCTCTCCATTTAAAGGTCTTGAAGGAGACAGATTTATCAGATCAACTACAGTTTTCACTGCTTCGCCCCAAAATGATTTGGGAAGTTTTGCTTGAGAAAGCATGCTTCTGACTTTCTCTGCGATCGTTCTGTTCATCCTTTCAGCTACTTGCTGACACGAAATCTGGGCAAGTATTCCCAGTCGTGCAAGTAATACGGTGGTGAGACCGGTTATCGTATCCACGGGGATTGGATGTCAACTACCAATTCACAAACTCAGTAACTATCTAGACTAGACTAAAAATCAAGAGAAATCAAAATAGAAAAATAAATCAACAAAAGCAATAAAATGTTTTTGGTCTTTTTGGGGACTTTTGACAAACACTTGGAGTGCAGAAAGGATATGTTGGGATCAGATTTCACCAAACCTCTATCTCATGCAATACCAGGACTAGATACCTCCCATTCATGCTTCAAATATTAAAATCAATCCACTAAATTACTCAAACCCCGATTCCTCGGATGGCAAGAGCCTAAATCCACTAATAGACCCTAATTCCTTAGGTGGCCTAGATTAATGAATTTGCATTAGGATTAAGGATTACGCGATTACTAGTAAACCAAACTCCATTCCTAGATGCAAGGGTTACTAGGTGATTAAATTCAATTCCGGTTCTAATACGAATTTCCCAATTGCATACTAAAACACAAATCGAGTCATGGGGGTGCTAGCCACAACAAGCATTAAGCACAGAAAATTAATCACTAATACGAAGGCATGAACACAGAATAATCAGTCAAGATAAATACATAATAATCAGTTTGGTTACATCTAATCCCAACAACAGGATTTAACTACTCATAATTACAGAGAAAGCCAAACCAGAAAAGCAGTAGAGAAAGGAAGAAAGGGAGAACTCCATTGAAGCTTCCCACTGTCGTCACAGCAACCCCCTAACTCAGCTCCCTTTTAGGGTTGGAACCCTTGCCCAGCCGCAGCCTCCAAGTGCCTCCCTCAAAAACTCTCCAAAAACTAAAAACTAAAAAACTCCTTCATTCTGCCCTAAAACAAAAATTTATACCAATCAGACTCTGCGCTCGCTCGCGAGGCGAGACATGGCTCGCGAGGCGAATGTTAAAAATCTGATGTTTCAGAGACTGGATCTCTCGCGAGGCGAGAGTGGCTCGCGTGGCGAGACAGAAATGGTTGCATTATCTGGCACAGTCGGTCTTCAGTCTCGCGAGGCAAGATCCAGTCTCGCGAGGCGAAGCTTCAGAATTCTGCTTGGCTCAATTTCTTCTCTTTTCAAGCTCTAAATTCATCCAAGCTTCATTATGTCCAAATCTGCACAGTTTTCCTTAAGTTCCTGCAAAACAACACCAAGAAACCGCTTCACCCGTTCCAAGGGAAAAACTAACTAAAATCAAATAAAGAATGCCTAATCTATATGAAAAATGCATGCAAAAGTGTACAGAAAACATGATGTAAAATCACACTGTCACTACTCCATTCATCTGAGGTGTCTTGGGAGGAACTTTCTCATGTCTTATCCCATGAGTTTTGCAATATGTCTCAAACAGACCTATGTATTCTCCGCCATTATCACTTCTCAAGCATTTCAGTTTTATTTCAGATGCTCGTTCTACAGAAGCATGAAACTCCTTGAAAGCTTGAAGAACTTGATCTTTCGTCTTCAATGGATACACCCACACCTTCCTAGAATGATCATCAATGAAGGTAACAAAGTATTGAGCACCACCAACAGACCTTTCAGACGTTGAGCAAACATATGAATGAACAAGATCCAGAATCTGCTTTCTTCTTCTTGCATCATCTGATCTTTTAAAAGACACTCTGTGTTGTTTGCCTGCTAGACAGTCTTCACATGATTCAAGTGGCTGCCCCTTTATGTTTGGGAGATGATCTTTTACAAGGATCTCCAGACCCTTCTCGCTCATGTGGCCCAGTCGTCTATGCCACAGTTCTTTGGTTGCGTCTTGAGCAACATTCGTCTCCCCCTTGCATATCTTTCCCTGCATAATGTACAGAGAGCCTTCCTTTCGGTCGTGACAAATAATCATGCTTCGTCGGCTGAGTTTCCATCTGCCACTACCAAATTGGTTTATCATCTCGGCTTCATCTAGCTTTCCCACTGAGATAAGGTTCAGACGCATCTCGGGTACATGTCTGACCTCCTTCAGCCCAAGCTTATTTCCATTCTCAGTCATCAAAGTTACTTCGCCAATACCGACGATTTTACTTGTGACATGGTTTCCCATCTTTACCGTATCAAATTCTCCTTTTTGGTATGATGAGAAGAATTCTTCATGAGGTGTGACGTGGAAGGATGCTCCTGAGTCAATTATCCATATGCAATCATCTGATGCATGACACGTTGTCGCACACGCGTCAAAAAGTGAGCGGTTGGAAAATATGTAGTTAGGGTGCGACAACTCGAGTATCGTCTCACAAGGACTCTTAGGTTGTTGTCAACATAAAAAGTCAGATTTGGGGGGTTTTGGATTTAAAATTAAATAAAGAAAACAAAGCAAAAAATAATGCAAACTAAATAATTATCAAATAAGCTAAAAGATCAACCTACTGCTCTCGGTTTCCCACTATCATCGGTTCATATAAATCCAAGCCCTCAGAGGATTCTAATCTCTTTTCTATTGTAACATCAATTAACAAGTGAAACCGACGCTACGAGACATATGTTTCTAATTCTGAATTAAGCAAACGGATGAAGCCCTCGTGAATTAAGCAAACACGAATGAACACACGCGAATTAAGAAAACATGATTAAGTATAGGAACACACAATCATCGAAACAAATCAATACATACTCTATACAATTCTGAATTAAGCAAACAGAACATATAGAACAAATATTGAAAGAGAATAGCAATGAGTTTAGGAATTACGAAACCTCAAGTGTCGGCGGAACCCGATTACAGTAGATCAATCAAGGAGACTAGTTCTCCATTACAAAAGAAACACAAAAATACTAAACCTAATTCGCAGCCGCACTATGAAAAAGATAGGAAAAAGGAAGCTCTGGTTTCTGCCTCAAAACAGCAATTTATATCCATCACACTCTGCGCGCGCTCGCGAGGCGAGCAGCCTCTCGCGACGCGAATATTAATTGTGGCGCGAGTTCAAATTGGGTTCTCGCGAGGCGAGAGAGCAGTTCGCAAGGCGATACTTCAAACTTCAGTTTGTCACAGTCGTGATGCCTATCACGGGCAGGACGTGATCACTTCTGACTTTGGGTGCTTATCTGTCATGGTCGTGACCTTCATCACGGCTAGGCCGTGATGGTCTCTGTCCTTCAGGGTTTGGATTTCTCGCGAGGCGAGATGGTTGTTCGCGTGGCGAGGCAGAGAAGATGACACTTCTGGCACAGTAAGGCTTCAGGCTCGCGAGGCGAGTAGCCTATCGCGGGGCCAATAACTCCAGAATTGCTTCTCTTTATTAACCTGAAAACAAGGATTAGCAGTAAGTGCTTTATTCAGCTCAAAATCACTAAATTAACCTAAAAATACTTAAGAGACTCAAAATGTTGCTTGAGGACAAATACATCCAAATTTGGGCGAACACGGGATTAAACTCGAATAAAACCATGGACTTTACTAGTCAAAAACTAGTCGAGCCAGAGGCTGATCAAAATACCCCAAACTTAAACTTTGCTTGTCCCCAAGAAAACTAAAACTCAAAAAGGACTCAAACTTGGCAAGCTTAAAAGATTCAATCAAATTCGCACAAATTTCATGCAATTTCAACAAAACAGTTTTTCCTTAATGATTTCCCCCTTTTCAACAATGTAACCCCACATTCATCTACTTTAAACATTGAGAATTCTACCATTCATGCAATCAGTAATCTAAGCAAGGGATCCAAGTTACACACAAAAGGGAGATCACCAAATTCAAACAATCGCCTTCCTCACAAGGGAATTTAATGTTTCACTCATTCGCTCAGTTTGTCTAGGCAATCAACATTTCACTCAATTTCACTTTTAAGAGCACCTCCTATGAATTTTATTTTCATATCAAACAAGGTTCCCACGAAAACATGCATGCAACATCAAAAGGTCTTTTAAGGTTGTAATGGGGCCTCGCTAAGGGTAGGATATTCAAAGGTACTAGGCTTAAGTCCCTAGGAACTAAGAGAGCATGAACATTTCAACATATCGAATTTCCACTCAAATTCCTTTTTCCATTTTTTTCTTTATGCTTTTGGGTGACTACAGCCTTTCTCTTCTGATACCTTTTGACATTTTTTTTACACTTTTTTTTTCTTGCCCTTTGGCTCCAACCTTTATATTTTTCTTTTTCTCAATCCCAAACAACACATCATATCCTTGCAGCCACCCCAAACTTAGTTTCTTGCAAACCTTTGTCTTGCTAAGCTTCCATGCTCTCCTAATCCTAAGATCGGGTTAACATGGTTTTTCAGATTTTTGGCTTGCAGCATAGGGTTATCATGAAGAATAGGCTAATTAGGCTCAAAGGGGCTAACTAGGGAACATGCATTAGGGACTGGTTCAATTTAGGTCAAGTAGCTAATTCAAAGAAAATTTCCTAAATCATCTGATGCAACACATAAACATGCAAACCATGAAGAGATTCAAGCAAATTCGGGAAAGTGCAACTCAAAAGTGATTCACACAGTTAAAAAAAACATGTTGGAGGCTCAAATTCCTCACCTGGACATTTTTGCAAATTGTTTGACCAAGATTCTATCCATAGTGTGTGCATCCCTTCACCCCAAACTTATCATAAATCATGCAATCATAGCAAAATATCTCAAAGTTCAATTTTCGATTTTTCAAATGGGGATCAAATTTTCAATTTCAAAACCTAGGGGGAAATCATCAACAGTCAACACATATCATGCAATCCATCTATACAAAATTTGATTAAAATCCAACAAGCTTACCGACACAAGACTCAACACACAAACTCTTGATCTTCTCAAATTATTCAAGAGCTAAAAGAGAACAAAACTAAAGCAAAGCAAGGAAAAGAAAATTAAAAAGAAGAGGGTTTAGAGAAACTCATGGAGGCGGTTCCACCGGGATCCCACTGTCTGTGATACAGCGGCCACGGAATGCCCAAAGTGCAATATGATCCTCCTGGATCCCATGGCATGAAGCATAAGTATGGGAGTGGACACTTGACAGTTATGGTAACCTCGCCAAGTGCGGCGGACTTCTCACTCCCTCTCGGGTCAAAGTTGACCTCCTGGTCAACAAAGTCCTCCCAATAAAAATTGGATTCAACCTCTTGGACTGGCCATAGTGTCTTCATACTCAAGGGTGCAAAATCCAGTCTCTCAGACAGAGGGTTGAATTCCATCGCTGGTTGTTCCACAGTGGGAGGTGGCAAACAGGTAGCGAGGGTCTCTGGTGCTGCTTCAACTTCTGCACGATCTTCATTCACTGCGCTGACAAATCCATCACCTGCTATACATGCAGAAATCTCAGCACACACCACACAAGGGTTAGTGTTAGTACAGTCAGTACATATAGTACAACAAACTGAATCAGAAAAGGCTCGAATGTCTGGAAATTCAACACACAGTTCATCCATCCCATCACATTCAACACATGCATATGAATTAATTGAATCATCTAATTCCAAGGGTTCTTCATCATCCTCAAGCATGGTGAAGCAGACGTCCTCCTGATCCTCATTTTCTGTGTTTCTTGGCTAAACAGGGCCCTCAACCTCATGTGTCTCATGTTCCATATGGATGTTTTTCTCCTCATACCCTGAAAAGAATGAGCTTTCAAAACATGCTACACACGAAGCAAATTCATTACAATCAGCACATGAGGTATAATAGATAGAATCAGGAAAGGTGTGAATATCTGGAGATTCAACACACAGTTCACCAATAGAAGTATTCTTGACATCATTATCAAAATTATCCTCAGAGGAAGTATTGTCAAGAACAACTATTTGCGAATCTGTATGTTCTTCAAGGAGATGTGGAGTTTGCAGTGTAGCTAAGGAGGAAACGATGAGAGCATTTTGAGTGGCAAAATCCTGACGACTTGCCTCCATCCTCTGTTGAAATTCAAGATTACTTGCTTCCATCCTCTGTTGGAATTCAAGATTATTCTTTGCCATTTGTTGTACCATTTCTTCCAGACTGAGTTGGCATATTGTGAGGTCAGGCTGATATTGCTGGCTTATTGCCATTTGATGCACCAAAGAAGCTATCTCATCCAAAACGCCCTGTCCTCCACTATGTTGGCTATAATAATCATTCACTCCAAACATGCCAAAATCATTACTAAACTCATAACTCCCAGCAGAGTTAGAATAATATATACATGGCGGTGGCTCATAATAAACATTAGGCATATAACCATACATGTAATTATCCATGGGAAGTACTAAGATTCACAACCAGACAAAGCAGTCGTAGCTAATTCAGCAATGCAAAATTATTATTTTTTATTTTTTTATTTTTTTATTTTTTTTATTTTTTGTTAATAACAACAAGAGTCCCCGGTAACGGCGCCAATTTTTGACACGCTGTCGAGCACGCGTCAAAAAGCGAGCGGTTGGAAAATATGTAGTTAAGGTGCGACAACTCGAGTATCGTCTCACAAGGACTCTTGGGTTGTTGTCAACAGAAAAAGTCAGATTTGGGGGGTTTTGGATTTAAAATTAAATAAAGAAAACAAAGCAAAAAATAATGCAAACTAAATAATTATCAAATAAGCTAAACGATCAACCTACTGCTCTCGATTTCCCACTATCATCGGTTCATATAAATCCAAGCCCTAAGCGGATTCTAATCTCTTTTCGATTGTAACATCAATTAACAAGAGAAACCGACGCTACGAGACATATGTTCCTAATTCCGAATTAAGCAAACGGATGAAGCCCTCGTAAATTAAGCAAACACGAATGAACACACGCGAATTAAGCAAACGCGATTAAGTATAGGAACACACAATCATCGAAACAAATCAATACATACTCTATACAATTCTGAATTAAGCAAACAGAACATATTGAACAAATATTGAAAGAGAATAGCAATGAGTTTAGGAATTACAGAACCTCAAGTGTCGGCGGAACCCGATTACAGTAGATCAATCAAGGATACTAGTTCTCCATTACAAAAGAAACACAAAAATACTAAACCTAATTCGCAGCCGCACTCTGAAAAAGATAGGAAAAAGGAAGCTCTGGTTTCTGCCTCAAAACAGCAATTTATATCCATCAGACTCTGCGCGCGCTCGCGAGGCGAGCAGCCTCTCGCGACGCGAATATTAATTGTGGCGCGAGTTCAAATTGGGTTCTCGCGAGGCGAGAGAGCAGTTCACGAGGCGATACTTCAAACTCCAGTTTGTCACAGCCGTGATGCCTATCACGGGCAGGCTGTGATCACTTCTGACTTTGGGTGCTTATCTGTCATGGCCGTGACCTTCATCACGGCTAGGCCGTGATGGTCTCTGTCCTTCAGGGTTTGGATTTATCGCGAGGCGAGATGGTTGTTCGCGTGACGAGGAAGAGAAGATGACATTTCTGGCACAGTAAGGCTTCAGGCTCGCGAGGCGAGTAGCCTATCGCTGGGCGAATAACTCCAGAATTGCTTCTCTTTATTAACCCAAAAACAAGGATTGCAGTAAGTGCTTTATTCGGTTCAAAATCACTAAATTAACCTAAAAATACTTAAGAGACTCAAAATGTTGCTTGAGGACAAATACATCCAAATTTGGGCGAAAACGGGATTAAACTCGAATAAAACCATGGACTTTACTAGTCAAAAACTAGTCGAGCCAGAGGCTGATCAATGCAACATTTAGATAATTTTCTTCTCCGACAAGAAATATATTCTCATCATTCGAGGCCACTGCAGTAGTTGTTCCATCTTCTTTCTTCTTCTTCGAGTCAATCTGGTCAGGGTGGACTGTTCCATCTTGTTGGTCTCTTTTCAAGAATCTACACTCAGGCTTTACGTGTCCTGGTTTGCCACAGTAATAACAATTTAGTCTGGTTCGAGATTTGGACCTACCTTGTGATTTTCCACGACATCCTTTTCCACGATTCTTACTCCTTCCTCTATTTTCAACAACATTGGCTTCAAACTGATTGTTCAAACCTATTTCCCTCCGTCTTGACTCTTCATTTAGAGAACAGCCTATAACAGAATCCATGCTAAGCTTTCCGTTTGGAGCAGAGTTGCTGAGAGTGACAACTAGAGTGTCCCAACTCTCAGGTAGAGACCTGAGGAGTATAAGAGTTTGCATAACTCATCATCAACACTCATGCCTGCCTTTGTTAATTGATTAACAATGCCTTTGAAAGTGTTCAGATGTTCGATCATATTTTGACCGTTCATGTACTCCAACTTTACCAATCGTCTGACAAGGTGGGCTTTGTTCCCGGGCGTCTTCTTTTGAATCAAGGATTCAAGTTTTGTCCACAACTCATACGTATTGGTATAAGTTGATACATGCTCGAACAAGCTTCGATCAATATATTTCCGGATCATAGCCACTGCTTTCCGATTTTGAAGCTCCCAATCTTTGTCAGTCTTCACATCCGGCATATCCTTCGGCATATCCTTCTGGGTAATTGGCAAATACAAATCTTTGCAGTATAGATGATCTTCCATCATCGGCTTCCAATAGGAGTAGTTATCTGCAGTTAGCTTGAACATGTCTCCATTATGAGTGATAGATCCCTCCATCTTGAGTTACACAGGTCAATAGCTCCTCCAACCAGGTGGGTTTTGATAAAAATAACACTATATGTAAATAGTGTCGTATAGGTGACTTGTACCGAATGCTGAAAATTACTGTAGTTTGTGAACAGTACGTACCGAGGAAGTTCCCAGGAAAGAGAGGTGGGTCAATAGACACACTTAAATACCAAGTCTTTCCTAGCCAGAACTTTTCTAGGCATGCACTTTCACACTACCACACTTTATTTCCAGCAACAAGAATAATTCTTTTCTGATGTGGAAGATCAGATAATGTTGCAGCCACAGAGCATACTAAGAATTTTCTTATAAATCCGACCTAGTATTCCAGAGCTCTGAGAGCTCTGATATCACTGTTGGGAAATACCAGCATAATTTCCCTCCTTTGTGAACTCAAAAATAGGCACTAAGCGGAAGCGTAAAAATAAGTGTAATAACACCGGACAATTTTTAGCGTGGAAAAACCTCCTCAATGTGAGCAAGGAAAAAAACCTCGGGACCCGTAGGCCGCTTAAACTTCCACTATAACAATAATGGGAATACAAAAATACAAGAATATTGTATCCTCAATTTGTGGATAACACTCTCACAAATTGGCTCACTATTTTTCTCTCTGAGAAAACTCTCTCTAAGGATCTCTCTATTTTTCTCTCACTCTCTCTTGTGAGGATTGGTGTGTTTAGTTAGCACCCCTTAAGCTTCTTTATATAGGCTTAAGGGGGCTCTCCAAGTTAGCTCCCATACAATGTGAGACTTGCTTTGACTGAAATTTCCAACATAACACCTTGGATACAAAGGAGGAGATAAGTAACTCCAAGACTCACTCAAGAGGAAAACAAAACTAATCAAGAAACAAACTAATAACTAATTAATAATGGATAAAACAGAAATAACAAACAGAATATATGCTTAATCCAATATCCTATAAATTTAAATTTGTAGGAAAATTTGTAGGAAATTTTGACATTTCCTGTGTATTTTTCTATGAATTTAAATTTACAGGAAATGTTTGAATGTTTCCTACGGATTTTCCTACATCAAATTTGCTAGAAATTTCACAGCAAAACATGTTAGTTGAAAGTTGCAGAAACATAGTGATCATAGTGATCATATGGAGGAGGATTTTGAGTAGAATATTTGACATTTGATTATATGTAAAACATTTGATATGGATATGCTATCTTTATGTGTACTAAATACAACATATTGTGAGGGATGTTTTATGAATTCTTTTATGTTTTATTGTTGGAGTTTTTATATGTACACTTGTACAGAATGGTGTGTGTATATTATTAAAAGTATATATATATATATATATATATATATATATATATATATATATATATATGAATTCTTTTATGCTTTATTGTTGGAGTTTTCATATGTACACTTGTACAGAATGGTGTGTGTATATTATTAAAAGTGTATATATATATATATATATATATATATATATATTAAATATTAGAAGTAATTATTTTATATATAGTATATAATAATAATATAATCTATAATTATATTTGTACTTCATAAAATAAAGAAATATTAATATTTATATAAAATAAAAAATAACTATTAAATTTTTTTTGAGTATTTTTACAAAATAAATAAAAATAATTTTTTTCTTATTTTTCCTGCAAATTTTCCTAGGAAAAAATCTGTAGGAAATTTTTCTACGAATTTTGTTGCAGAATTTTACTGCGAATTTTGTTACTGTGAATTTACTTGCAGACTCTCATGTGAAATTACCTGCAGATTATTTTGCAGGAAAATTGCCTGCAAAATTTTTCCCAAGAAAATTTATAGGAAATTTCCTGCGGATTTTAAAATTCATAGGAAAAAAATCATCCACGAAGATATTACCTATGGACAAAATTCGTAGGAAAATTAGCAGGAAACCTGTTTCCTGCGAATTTTTGAGCAAAATCTATAGGGAAATTCGCAAGTAATTCATGAATTTCTAGTAGTGTATATTAAATAGTATGATAAGATATAACTAGCTAGACGATAGCTCAATTTTTTTTTGGGTTCGAAACCCACCCTAATTAACCATTTGGGTCAAGTGGGTCCACCGTCCACTAGAGTATCCCACGGCTTAGACCCTTCGGGCCTGCTATGAGACTAATCTCTGATTCGACTGATTGAGCAGGATTTTACCCTTGATTCTCAGCCTCCCAATGGGATGAGATACTCCACAAGGATTTTTATACAATGACAAATTAAAATTAAAATTAAAGAGAAATATAGTCAGTAACGATACAATGCAATACAGCGAAAGAATATAGCATATCTCAAAAGAATGAAAGATGGCACAACGCAACATATAAACAATTTTTGCTTTATTTTCAGTTTCTTGTTTTTAGAAATAATTATAAAATCGTTATCTTGTTTTCATTCTGTTTTTTATCTTCAGAGATTTATATAAAAAATACTGAAAACAATTTTTTTCTATTTTCATTATTTTCTATACAATTATTTGAAAATAGGAAACAAAACAAACAAGGCAATAAGGCAATTAATAAATAACAAAGTGGAAAGTTTCCAATGCAATTAGTTTTACTTGGCATCAAAGAATATAGAAAGTGTCTATATGACGACAAGCAAAACAACCGTCCCACTGAGCAACAAGGGGGAAAAAAAAACCGTCCCACTAGTGCTTAGCTCGCAAGCACTCATTTATTCCTTGGTCACACACGTAGGTGCCAATTCAATTTTTGAAGTTAATTGAATCCCTAATATAAAATAAGCTATGTTAAACTGCAAAAATATCCCTAATATAAATAAGTTATGCAGGACCGTGAGTTCTTTGTATAACTGCACAAAAAAAAAAAAATTATATTCATCCGTTGGTGAATTTTGACCAAAACATTATCACAAGTAATACAGGTTATTTATTAGTTTAAATTATATTATTAAGAATTTTAATTAATAAGCATTGTCAGCATAAAAAATTTATACCGTCAACTAATTATAAATTGTTACATCATTAAAAATATTAGACTTTTATATAGTTGCTTTAAAAGTCATATAAAAAATGATTTCTTATTGGTTGACAATATAAACAAAATTTAGTGACATGATATTAACATTAAACTCTATTTTTAATGTTTTCAAATTTATAAGAAGTTCAAGAAAAACAAATACATATGTTTTCAAAAAGAAAAGTAAAAATTAAATAAAACTTGTGAACAACTATATAGTTTAGGTTCAAATTTAGGGGTCCCATTAATAAGTAATTTGTAATTTAACTATTAATCGTAATTAAGCTTGATGGTTTGCATTGAACTTAATATGTATAGAATCTTCCTTTTTCTTGACTAAAAAAGATATTCATTCATCCAAATTGGTAAAATACATCGAAAACAATACAATTTCAACATCGCTAAAAACCGAAAAGGATGAATCTGCGAACAAACTCACAGCACCCAGGTTAATAGCATAACATGGCAAAATGCCTTCAAATGTATGACAAAATCAAAGTGATCGAAAGTGACCGGAATACTCATGCCTCCGGATCTGTAACGTTGACACCCAAGTCTTGATTGAATCTGTAATGGATCGAAGTTGATCTGCCAAACTGAACTAAACAAACCCCGCAACAAGACGGGAAACCAAACGACGCTGCAACAAGACGACGAACAAAACACCACCGCAAGCAGACGACGAAAACACGAAAAAACATGAAAGAAAAACCAAATATATGTGGAAAAACCACTTAATTAGACAAAATGATAGAAAAAACGATGTAGATGAGTGATTCCAGGCCAAAAAATGATCCAAAACTATCCCCTTCCGGTGGATGAGGAAGAAGGAAAAGAATAATAGAGAGAAGGTTGAGAGAGAGACAACTCTAGATTTTCCTTGTTTTTATGTATAGAATCTTCCTACAGTGTGTGTATAGAATCTTCCCACAGCGTAAACTTTTGTATACCTAAAGAAAATAATTTTAAAAAACTATGAAGTTTTAAATTTAAATTCAAGTAGCTAAAAGAGGAAAGGTAAATTGAGAGAGAAGTTCAAAAACGAAATAGTGAAATCAATGGACGAAAGGGCACGGGCCCTGCATGAGATGGAGATGCAAAGTGATTACACAAGGGTTCATGCATACCATCAACACATGGAAACCAAAACCAACTGCCACAATGAAACAAATAATTTTTCATCATTAAAATGCACAACACTAGCACCCGACCACCCTTTTTGTCACTAAAGGTCAACTTGCATCAACCCGTGATATGGATCCATTCATACCTCCACTAACCTTTTTGGATCACACCCAATAACCCTTCAGTCATGTTCAAATTATTTTGTCCCTCTGCCCTCAACCTCACCAAGCAATGGCAAGGATTATGTGATGTATAACTTTTTTTCCTGCATGGTAAAATTGACCCATAGATAAGTGTCACTGCCCGAACCTTTTTCACCTCACCTCACCAAGCAATGGCAAGGATTATATGATGTACGCAAAGATCGTCTCGAAACACAATTCACTGTTATTGTGATCAATTATTTATCACACATATATAACCACACACGCACACATACATATACTACAAGAAATTAAGTATTTAGCGATCGACTAATTCGGTCGTTAAATATTTTAATTCGGTCGCTAAAACAGTGAGAAACCGAACATAACCGGTTACTAAAACAGTGGAAACTAATTGTTTAGTGACCAAAATATCAGTTGGTCGCTAAATAGCGACCGAAATATTTCGGTGGCTAAATTAAAAATATCGGTCGCTAATACTTGGTACTAAAATATTTATTTGGTACCATTTGCGATCAAACAGTGACCGACTAATTCGGTCGCTAATAATTTTTGTTTTTTATTTTTTTTGTTGAAAATTTTATTTGGTATCATTACTTAGCGACCGATATAGTTCGGTCGCTATATATAATTTTTTTTAATTTGTTGCTTTTTTAAAAAAAAACTTGTAAATAAAAATAAATAAAAATACGGAAAAGAAATTAAATAAAAAATAGTAGTAAATGCCGTCAAAAAATAAATAATTACAACCTGTGTCAATAAAACGTACAAGTCAACTCAGTGGGGGTGGGGGTGATTGGGGGTGGGGGGGACCAATGATCATCAGCCTCATGATCATCTGCATCATGCTGTTGTCCAGATGTCGGGAGAACGGATTGGTCATCGGGAACAGTAGGTCCATGAGCATGGATACCCGAAATAGCAGCGTCCTAAGGGGCGGAACCAGATCCGTCGGGTCTGAAGCCCAAGTGCCGGTACAGCAAATGATTCTCCCTCTCCAATGTAGCCACCCTCTCCGTAAGCTGACTGAAGAGCCCAGTATTGAGGTCGCTGACGAGCCCTCTGATGTCCGGTGTAGGGCCATGGCATTACTGATAAGATGGTGTGGCAGAAGCCACATACTCATCTCCCAGGGATCCCAAACCATATACATGGCCCTTCTTGTTCCTGCCACCAACCACCTTCAAGAAAAGGGCATTGTTAGAGGCAGTAGAAGGCTCCTGCCCCTGACTAATGGACTCATCTCGGCGGCGGGTGAACTCGCCCTGCATTATTCAGCACCTCAAATGCAGTAGGATCTCTCGCCAACTCGTTCTTCTGCATATATATATATATATATATATATATATATATATATATATATATATATATATGTATGTATGTATGTATGTATGTATGTATGTATGTATGTATGTATGTATGTATGTATATATATATGTATGTATGTATGTATGTATGTATGTATGTATTCATAAATAACTGTTAAGATATTTAATCATTAAGTTTACTTAAGTGAAATGCAATATATAATTACCGGGTTATCATGATGCTTTGTGATGGGAACGGATTCGCCGGTGTATAGAGGAACACCGATATCTACGGCTCGATTCTGCTTCCCGATCGCACTCCTCCCCAGGAACTCCTCATCGGTGGCCCAATACCGACGCAGGCCGTCCAGAACCTCGGGAGTCAAGAAGTCCCCCGAAGATGAACCATCACGGATCTTTCCAGTGAAATTCTTCACAACTAGGGATCTACGATGCTCAAAAGCGGCCCGGATGTCAGCCTCATGCTTTGGTAGCCACCTGTAAGTGGACTGCATGAAATACATGACATCAAACCACAATGTAATGGTAAAAATAATAAAAATAAAATCATGCACCAAATAATTAATGTACCATTTAAAAACTAATACTTACACCAAAGAGGTGCTCGAACCAGTGATCCCAGACCGTCATGGGGATCTTCGTCCATGTGGGCCAAAATCCGGTGTAGTTCCCCTTAACAAGCTCGAAGATCCTCGTGTGGGGCCCATCTACCGGCCAGAAACTGTGGGCAAATAATATGTATATATTAATCACAATATAAATATTCAAATAATAAAAAGCAACAAATAAAGATAAATGTTTAACTCACTCAAGTCTTGCATATGGCCGAACCCATATGCACGTGTCCGTGGGTGTAGTCACCCCTGATTTTGATTATTGATTTAGAAAGGGATTTATGATTACTTGTACAACTACAACAGTAATATCATGCTTATGAAAATTTGAAAAAAAACAATTTTCATCATCATCATCATCATATTCGCTTCTAATTTTGAACCAAAACAAAAATGTTAGCAGGACAAGCAAGAAGAGCAACATACACAACGATTAGAAAGTGCATGGTCAATAATATTAACTTATAGAACCAATCAATCTCCTCAAATAACCAAGAGACTCATGCTCATGCTACTAACTAAGTTTCTAATCTAAGTAAGGTTCATTTTGCACAAACATGATTAATCTGAAAATTAAGAACAAGACTCTGCTCTACTATATATCTCTGTTTCTCCAGTCAGGTAGGTAACTCAACTCCTAGAAATTGATGATGATGATTTAAGCCAGACACAAAATCTCAATAAGAGTATTCATTATATACACAAAGAGAAACATCAGTTCCATGTAAACATTAACTAGAATCATGTAAATATTAACTAATAACTATTAATAAAAGTGATTATTTTTTTAGGTTAAATAAGCATTTTTAGTTATACTTTCAAAAGCACAAATTAATGGAATCACTAGAAACTAACTACAATTGTCCCTAATCAATGATTAAATTTTCAAAAGCACAAATGAGAAAGATTGACCACAACCCAACATCAATAATATGAAGCTTTACCAAAATCCCAAAGTTTGTGTTGGTGGTGGTGGTGGCCGCAGCTGTGCAAGGAGGGGGAGGCGTCCACTGCCCTGTAAAAAAAAATTAGAGACAGAGAAGGGAAAAAGAGGGAGGAGAAGGGAAAAAGAAGATACCTTAGACGAGGAGAAGGAGCTCCGGTTGCCCTTTGTGGCGGCTCTGCGACGACAAGAGAGGAAGAGGATGAGAGAGATAGTGACAGAGCTAGAAAGATAGAGAGTTCATGGTGGAGAAAGACGGAGCTATGAGGGCCAAGCTCAATGGAGTGGGGGCGGTGCGCGGAGGAGGGGAGGGTTCTGTGAGGAAGGGAGGGGGAGGGCTCTGCTGGGCGTCAAAGAGAAGAGAGGGGAGAGTTCTGTGGGGAAGATAGGCCGCGTACGCAATTTAGGGTTTTTTAATTAGCGACTGAACTATTTCAGTCGCTAACGGGGTCGCTAATAATTTTTTTTGAATTAACGACCGAACTATATCGATCGCTAACTAGTCAACAGTTTTTGACTCCTAAATTCTAACCTTAGCAACCAAATTATTTGCGACCAACCAATTCGGTCGCTAAATAAAAACGAGTGACCAATTTGTAGGAAACGTACAACTGGTCGCTATAGCGAACGAATTTATTCGTCGTCGCTATAATTCGGTTGCCAAAATGGTATTTTCTTGTAGTGATACATATATATATATATATATATATATATATATATATATATATGAGATAGGATTCGTTGACGTCAGGTGCAAGTCTTTTGACTTACACCAAATCTGGACCATCGAAATAAATTGATCTGATGGCTCAAAAAAATTTTAAAAAAAATTTAAGAATTAAAACAAAAATGTCACGTGCCTTTTTCTTCCCTTCAATCATCCTTTCCACTTTCTTCTCTGTAACAACAACATAATTTCTTTCTTCTCACTCCACGGACGCCGCCGCCCACTGAACAACAAAAGGTGATCATTCATGATTGGAATGTGTTGAGTCTTCGGTTATTCCGTGAACCAGGCCTTTAATTCACAAGTTGTTTGGTCAGTTTTGCTGATTAAAACGAATAGACATGGTGAAAGGATATACTAATAGATGATCATTTATCAAGACCACTATGTTAGCAATTTGTGATTCCTGAAGTAGAAATATAGGATGTTATTTATCAACGCTATACTTGCAGATTGAAATGGTAGTCTTCATAAATTCATTTTGAAATTTTTTTATTTATCAACCCTAATTGTTGCAGTGCCGGCGGCGACAGTAACAGTGTGGGATGGAAAGAGAAGAAAGAAATTTTGTTGCTCTAACAAGAAATTGGGAAGACTGATTGAGGGGAAGAAAAAAAAAATTAAAAGAGGCACATGATAATTTTGTTTATATTTTTATTATTAAAAAATTTTGAACCATCGAATTAATAAATTTCAATGGTCCAAATTTGGTGCTAAGTCAAAAAACTTACACCTATCACAATCTCTCTCTCTATATATATATATATATATTAATTCCAACTATGGTTATTCTTTATGAATTAATATTATAATTAGCTTAACACACCTAATTTTAGTGTTCGTAAGTTATCTAAAAATTTCTTTTTTTTTTTGGTTTCTCAGGATATTTCATGTGCAATTACGAAAACTGATCTCTCGAGTTAGTGGATGATATTGAAGAGTTTGCATCTCTCAATCAAATTTTCTCTATATATAAGATCAATGGATCGAACCCCTAACTACTTAACGGGCTTGAGCTCATTATCACTCGAACCAATATCCTTGTATCTAAAAATTTCTTCTGATCTTCCTATCTTTGAAGAATATTGATAACACTGACGTGACTTTATAAATTAGAAATTAGAAATTCAGACATGTGCAACAATTAAGCAATTTAAATTTTAAACATCCGCTTAAAATGAAACAACTGTACTTACAAGGATTAGAGAAGATGACCGAGCCATGTGGCTTCAACACTTTTTATGCTCTATACCTGCCTTATGAAAAGCACATAAATAAGGGTGAGACTATCCATACCTCTCAGGTTTTAATGGTAGAGTGATTTTTTTTTTCTCGAGAGTTATGATTGATTCCTAAGAATTATGATTTATAATAATGTTAAAAATGTGTTTGGTAGGTCTTAAAAATGTATAGCTAAAATGGACATGTTGATATAGATATTAAACATGCCATAGCAGTGGCTTTTGTCTGTTTTGGTAAAATCGATAAGGCATTAATAGATACATTAGGAGCAAAAATACAATTTCGAAAATAGAATCGAGCCGGTCCGAACAAGCTCGCAACCCGTATAAGGGCAAACTTGGGCACCTAGCCTTTTCGAACTTCAACTGCAAGCGGTTTTTTTACCTGGCCAGATAAAGCACGAGCTTGTATTGGGCCGTATAGCCCGAATTGGCACCTAAAGGAAAATGTAGCCAACAAAAATATTTCTAAGAATGTTAATTTCTTGAAAATGTGTTTTGAAAAAAAAAATGAGAATTTAGGATTATCAAATTAGGACTCAACCCACTTAAGGCTTGTGAAATTTCTTCTGTAGGATCTTTCTTTAAAAAATATGTTTCATTAATAGTTATATGTGTGAGGTTTTCTGCCGTCAATTAGGACACCTGTTCTTTTATTCTTCATTTCTTCTCAGTAGGAACCCACTAAAAGGTTTTTGGAGCTACTGAAAAGCAAATCGAAAGCCTAATGACAAGGGACTGGGCAATATTTTTTTCTGGAAGCAAATGATAGAGTACCGATTCCAGGATAATATTGTGTACGATTTGCATTAGTATATGACCCTATCAAAACCACGCTGGAAAAAAAATATGTTTTCAAACCCACTAAAGGGAAGAGGTGAGCTGAAACTGATTCGTACTTTGACACAAAGCATTTGCAAATCCTGACAAAGGAGGGAAATGAGTTGGTAATAATGTGTATCTCTTTTTGTAAATGCAATTTCTTCAATTATTCTATATGCTTTATTACTGTGTTTGGCAGCTATAAGGTATAGAAGAGTATGGAAGTTTGAATATCTTAGTGGGTTTATATCTTGGGGCAGCTCACAACAAGCTGGAATATTCCTTCAATTCACTTGCTTAGATTAATTAATTGCTTCTTTTTTGTGTGATACGGAAAATGATTTTGCATTGCATTGCATTGGGTTGAAAGCGTTTGGAAGAACTTATGAGAGCTTATTTAAGCTTTTACGAGAATAACTTATCAAAATAAACTTGTTAAAATAACTTATATGACATTTCTTTTAAGTTATTTTTAGTTTATTTCGATAAGCTTATGAAAATAAGTATTTTTTAATTTATTTCATAAGACTTTATTTAATAAATATTTAATTAAGTTGTTTACTCAAATTATAAATATATACACTCATACTCTAATTCATAGAATGACAAATGGTGTTCTCTTTGTTTAATATTTAAACTTGTAAAATTAAATATATTTTTTATAAACAAATTAGTTGTTAGCTTATTCTGTTAGTATTGGGTGAGATCCAAACTTTACACCTTATAACTTTCAATAACTTTGTTCTATACCCCAAATCACTTGACCAACCCATGATTCCCTTTATCAGTTATCACGTTATAATTTACCAACAGATGATTAGTGGCAGTCAATGTGGATTGCAGGCGGACTTGAACTCGTGTCACCTTGGGACTTTTTTTTTTTCTTCCTTTTCTAGACAAGTAGATGCCTTCGACCTTTGTTTATGTATGCAAGGTCTTGGCAGTTCATTAGATTTTGGTGGGTGATTTTTATGGTTCTATTTCTATGGACTTTAGTTGGTTTGATTAATGTAATGACGATACTGATCCCTTGATTTGGTCCGTATATTAATTACATGTTATCTTTATTCTTTGGTCTTTTTGTTCTTTGTATCTGAGTTGGAATATATCTAGTGCTCCCTATTAATATATTTTGACTTATAAAAAAATAATAATTTATCAACATGTCTTTTTTTTATTATTAAAACATTGAACTATTTTCAAGCCAATTCTATACTTTTTATTTAAAAAATTTGCAAGCGACCCGCACAACTAGATAAGATGCGGTGCTTCTACAAGCACACTTGTTTCATAAGCATCTTTTTCTCAAAATGGTCTCTAATGATGGGTGATTTCAAGCACCAATTCTTAAGAGGCTAGATCCCACTTTTAATTAACTGTTGGGGATATGGCCTTAAATTTCATATTTATATCTAGGATATATATGTAGGCAAAATTTCCATTTTATTATACATGCCAAAGAAGTAAACTTTTGATAATTATATTTTAGTTCTCTCACTTATACAATAAAAAAAAATAATGTAGTGTAGGTATATATACCTATTTAGTATATTCTTTTTGGTAAAATATCTATTTAGTATACAATTATGGAATATATATATGTCTGTGTGTTTTCTCGTAGTCACTAGGATGTCCAAGCATGTCTGTTGGTAGAAATTTGCCTACAAATCCAAATCTCGCTGATAAGATTTGCCACTCACGACTGGTAGGATTTTGATATTATTTGCCATTATTAGGTAGCGCTTTAATCAAAGAAAAAGGTTAAGAACGAATTATTAAAGCCAAAAAGTTGCCTCTGATTTGAGGGAATGTATAAATTAGTCACCAAGTTATTGGACAATACTCTAGTTTGGATTCAGCCATGGTTGGTAGTTGAGTGTTTGGACAATACTCTAGTGAAATGGCCAGATTGGGAACTTGGGATTTTCAAACAGCTCTACTTGTCAGCTCTGGGGGAACTGTTGGATGTGAACTCGTTGGCAAGTGGCTATTGTACATGAACACGGGCAAGACAGGAAAAAAAAATTACACCAAAAACGAGGTTCATGTTGGGTCTCAGTTTAAATTAATAAAGAAACGATTTTAATTTTCTTCGGTGGGAAACATTCATTGATTCAACAGAAATTATTAGTCAGGTGAAGTATAAGTGTATAACCAAGTTCCCATTCTCATGGGGGGAAAAGTCCGGATCATTCCTCTTTCTTAACCGTTGGATTTAGTAAAAATATGCTTGGACGGTGAGAGATGAACTGAGTGTGACCGGTAGTTCGGGTAAAATAAAGGAACTGATTTCGGTAGCTTTGTTTCTTTCAAACACTTCCTTTTCATGTACACATCCAAACTCTAAACTAATTCTACGAGTCCTCCCCAATTTGAGTCGTGCAGCTCGATTGCAGTAGCTTCTCAGTGTTATCGTATGAACATTGCTTTCCCACACTTTGAAGCAATGCCCCAAAATCTCCTTCTATTTGTTTGAAACTAGAAGAAAAAAGTAAAACGCTTTTGAGCAAAAAATTTCTAGGAGAATTAGGGAGGAAAATAGATTCTACTAATCATACGACGACCAAAAGCTTTGGTTCCCCAAATCCATACCTGAACTTCAACAACAACAACCACCGACCATCGTCGCCATTGATGGCGTCTCCGTCGTCAAGAACCCGTGCGGCAAGATATGCATACTCGCCATCAACAGTGGTGGCATGCAGGGGATCCTCGTCGGAAAAGCCCTCGCCTACTAGGAGAACGCGCTCAAGAAGAAATTTTGGAGACCAAAACGCCACAATCACTGATTACTTCGACGTCGCCGTCGGCTCTGGTGTCAGAGGCATCTTCATCGCGATGCTCTTCGCCACCAAGGACCACCATCGTCCAATTTTCTGCGCCGACTACACGTGGCTCTTCTTAGCATAGCAAAGGAAGAAGTTCTATGATTCAGGTTCTAGAATTGGCGGCGACGGAGAGGTAGATCGTTGGGAGCTTGGGCGAAGAGTTAATCATATAATGAAGGAGAAGGAACAATAATCGTTAATTAATTATTCTGTGAATAATAATTAATTATTCAATAACTTCATAAAAATTTACCGTTTAGAGTCGTGCTTGACCATGTATAGCAGGTAAAAATTGATCAATCACTATGAGCGACATTCTAACCTTGCTCACGGTAGAAGTAGCCTTGGATAGAAAAGCAAAGCCAATTTGTACAAATTAAAATTTGTCATTGTGGCCTTGAGTCGTGGCATATTTTTAAACCTTAAAATACCAAAAACTGATCACTCTCCTTAGCTATAACACAGACCAAGGAAGAAAGGGAGCACCGATGTCTAGGTTCTCGTGTCGCCGCATCCCTGCTCGGAACAACTATGTTTTATTGCTATAATTACTAATAAACACATTTAAGGTTAAAACAATTATAAATTGTAATTTAGAATCATTAGTTTTGTTATATTAGACGTCTATTCCTTCATGGTCCATACTGTTCTGTCTGGGGCTTCAGAGGTCGACTTCCAGGTTGGGATTGACTGATGACTCTTATGGTAGAGAGGGATTGTACATGTAGGAGGCACTCTAAAACCCATACCAGACAGATATTCAATGTATATGTGTAGTGTATGGAGAAGAAATATATATAACACGAAGGTCGCGGGTTTGAGACCTGCTTGGGCCAAATGTGTGAGAAAAAATATATTTAACGAGGATGGTTATGAGCCATTATGAGTGTCATTAATGAGTGTAATTAAAGAGCCGTTATAGATTATCGTTTTGCTTGATTGATGCTTCTCTTAATGGCACAAGATTCTCAACCTCCGTCTTCTATGACTTATCCGTTGACCCGCAAATGGTCTCATTCAGCGAAGGGACTTTAAAGAGATGGGGGCTTGTGCCTAGCTAGGCCCAATTTATATAGTAACACACATATATCAATTTTATATTTTCCTTTAAATCCTAAAAGGAGTCATTCTAATAAAAAAAAAGAAAAATATTATTTAGTATAAAATGATTTTCGTACCTTATGCATATGTATGATAGTAACTCTTATTTTTGGGTATCAAAGTATCTTCAACCGGTGACTAATTCATTTTAAGGTGTAAAATGATACTAGCTCTATTTTATAACACTTTTCTATTTTGTTTTTCCACAACAAACCTACCGTGATTTGTGCTAAATACAAAATCCTATCCTTGTCATAATTTTTTTTTCTTCACAAACGTGTCATAATATAACAATTCTCTTAAAAGATATATCATCCACTTTAAAATTAAACAATATTTTTAGATTTAGTTCTTAGCATTAGTACTCAAATTCTTTTCCCCCTTAGACTCAGTAGACCAACTCTGAATGTTTACCCTGTGGCAAAGTAATCATACTAATCGTTAAGGGTGTGTTTGTGAGTTTTGTTTTGGAGAGGAAGTAAGAAAAATTGAAGATTTATCAAAAATTTTCTCTTGTTTGTGAGTTTAAAAAGATAGAGGGAAATGATTTCGAGGAATTTTATAAATCCTCCAAAACCCTTCTTGAGCCATTTTCCCTGTTACCCCGAATTGGGGTGTTTTGGGGGATAATAAGTTAATTTACATGTTTACCTTTTATTCGCAGCGACCGTCGTCGTCCATCAACAAATTGATTTGCCGGTCCAAATCCATGTGAGTGAGACGAAATTGTTTCTGCCAAGCTGCTCCCAGATCTAAATCCATGGATTAGATTCTTTGATTTTCAATCATTTCATTTTGTTCCCAGCTCTGCAATTTTTCGTGTTTCTCTAATAGGATTTTCTTATTAAATTAATTTTATGGCTCCGTCATTTCATTTCGTTCCAGACGTTCCTGGTTCTCTCCCTGGACACGACAAATTCGTTTTATTATTGTTATTTATATTAGTTTATTACTTTATTTCATTTTACGGAAACTTTATTTTGTTTTTGTTGTTAATCAATTTAATAACTTTAGAGCGTTAAAAATGAAGGGATTTTTTAAATATTTTTTTAAAATATAAAATATATTTTATATTAGCTTTTATGAAGAAAAAAAAGGGTAAAATGGTTTTAAAAAATAGATGGGTAAAATTATATTTTAACTTAATCAACCCTCCATTCTCCTCCCTTTTAAAATTTATAACTTACAAACAAGGGTTAGGAATTACCATTCATTTCCCTCCTCTCCCTCCCATTTCCTTTTCCTTTGATCTCCTCTCTTTTCTTCCCCTCCAAACCCACAAACACACCCTAAGGTGAAGCCGATACTACACATAATTGTAAACATATTTTATGGCCTTTCAGATATTATCCTAATTTAAACAGCAATGGCCAAGGCAGCTTCAAGCTTTCACCACTGATTTTGCACTGCTCAATAAATGGAAAGGCTCTGCTAAAGTTGGCTTGCCTAGTACTTCTCTCGTTTAACTTGGAGCTCGTTGATGGTATCAATCAAATAAATTATGTTTCATATAACCTCTATAATCATGATTCCTGTATTTTCATAATATTCGGACCACTGATAATGATCTTTGTTAGTCAAGTTTTTTTTATTTGCCAAAAATAAAAATAACTGAGGCGGACATTCCTAACACATAGATAGGCAAGAGTATATACTATATGTCTACTCTACAAGAATACTATCCAAGAGTGCTTGGTTTGGATGAGATGATACGTATCTCTTCTAACTTAATCAATAGTCTCGAGTTCGAATTCTGATCCCGAGAATACAGTATCGTTAAAACTCTTGAGAGAAACTTTGTCGCCCTTATGGTCCTACCCGACTTAAGGGATTAGTCTCCGCAGCTGCGCGCGGATGATATATCGGAAAAAAAAAAAACTCTGCAAGAATACTTCTTCTCCTTGCTCTCCTTCCTTCCGGTTTCTTTTTTTCTTTTCTTTTGGGTTAGTGGATGTTGAAAAAGGATATGAAATTGCAAAAATTAAAAAGTGGGTCCATGAGCACCATATATTGTTACAAGTTCAGTTGTTGGGATGCCAATGGAACCATCTTGTGGTAGGAGTCGTATATGGAACGCTTAGAATCAACATAACTTAATAATTAAGATCACATGATGATCTCTTTTGAAGTTTAAATATACAAACAAAATTATGCACAACTAACCACAAGAAAGACAATGGAAAGCCATGATTGTTGTCACAAAGCACCACTTTTGAGAGAAGTATTTGAGTGGATACTCGAGTATTTGTTGTATTTTATATTTATTTAAGTTGAACTTTCTCTAACCTATGGGAACAAGAATGGAAAAACCATTATGAGCATCACCCTTGGGCCTTAACAACCATGATAACGTATCTATCTGAATTAATGTGATCTTATAATTTCAATTCAATGTCATTTTCTTCCCCCTAATTTGCTTTGAATTAAATTTATTTGTTAATTGTGCTTTTCTTTATGCAAGTTTGATCCGAGCCCCGACCCCTTTTTCTCAACACTCATTCACCTAATTTCCTAATCTTTAACAAACTTAATGAAATATTAATTGACTTTTTTTCTTTATTTTATTTCATTCTCATTAGATGTTGGACTTCTTAAAATGGCAGGGTCATACTACTGTCATGAAGAGCTTAATTTATTTCTTTAGTTATGTGACGCTCAAGACAGAGAACTAATAGATAAAATTTCTCTCAAAGTGGAATTATTTGTCATAGCCTCATAGGTATCTTATGTTTTCCCTCTGTTTTTATTTGTCCTACAAATCTAAACTCCCAGGGCCACATCCTTTCTATTAGTGGGGCCAAATCACATAACCTCAATTTAGAGTTGTGGGAAGGAAGTTATGATATTGCATGTTCCGTTTTCCTACAAAATTGTAATTGAGGACAATCAAATATTATATGAAGCCCATGGACGGACATAGAAAATTCGACTGATGGCGATAAGCTCATATATTATTAAGTCAGAAATCGGAGATTACAAAAATTATAATTATATAGCCATAAAATTGAAGATACATCAATTTCTATAAATTATAATTGCTCTATACGTATTTTCATACTTTGAGACTATTATATATTTTTTTATTTTCAACACTATAAAAAATATTTATCTATGTATGCGATCAAGATAAAAAGGTATTATATAAAGTAGGATTGTACAGTAATGAGGACAACATTTTAATATTATTTAGAGTATAGTTATAGAATAATGGGCCAATATATTTTTTTTAGTGGAGGCGACAATTTTTTTATCTAGAATGTAATAAATTAAAAAAAAAATTGCCTCATCAACATAGGTCCGTCCCTGATGTAGCTTATGCTATGCCCATTTAAGGGGACGGTCAAAGTCCCTCTTTCTTACTTTTGTTGCTAAATGACAAGGTTTACAAAATCGGATCGGTCATCTGGGGGGGGGGGGGATGGCGGAACGGTGTGTTTAAGGGGTGGTTGAAGCCAGGTTATAATTAAATAATATTATTTTAATTTTTAATATAATATTTGTAACAATATTAAACAAAAAAACAACATAACAACTAAAATTATTAAGCACAATTTTTTTTATTTTGAAATTAAACTAAATAAATATAAAGATATATGTTAAAATCATCTTCATAGGGAAAACCAACCCAAAAGCTACAACCAGCCCACATATGTTAGAAAACAAAAGAATTGGGTTTTGGCTAGGATGATCCAAATCCTTTTATACTAATTTTTTTTATTTTATTTTTAGGAAACCGGTTCAGGCCGGTTCACTACCGGTTATGATCGGTTTTATTGGTTTTGAACCGGTTTTCCGGTTTTTGCACCGGTTCACAATAGGGCCGATTTTGCCAGCTGACCGGACCGGCCAAGGTCCCGGTTCCCGGTCGGACCGGCCGGTCCGGTCCGGTTATCAAAACCTTGCTAACTGGAGAGAATCACTGTAGTTATCCGAGCGAGACACACGGGCATCCGTTATATGATTATTTTTGTAATAGTTTATTATAAATAATTTTAATATGACCAATATTAAATGTATTATTTTTTAAATATAAAATAATACTATTATGTGCAACAGTTGGATTCGTATATTCAATAGTTAATGAGTAAGAGGCTACATGACAAATTTGTATGATAAAAATTTTAGTAGATTTTATAAAAGCTTGACTTTTCATTACGGATATTAGTTCATGATATGCAATATGTTAATCTTTTATGTTTATAAAAAGAATACACATTTCCATGATATTATATGTTATTGTATTAAACATTTATATAACAACAAAAATAGAAGATACTTTGATGAAAAGAAAACAATCATACTTTTATATTCAACACTACTTTAAATATGTATGATTCTGTTATTTAGGGTAAGTTATAATATTATATTGTTATGCTCAATTTAAGTATCAGATTACTTCTTCTTTTATTAATTTTTCGTTTTCCGTAAGTTTTTATTAATCTGAGACAATGATTTTATTTTTTCATAAGAAAGTGACACGTGTCGCCCGTTTATTCGTCCACAATAAAATCATGCTACAATTTAAATTTAAGAAAAGACCCTAGTATGAATAACACAATAATTAAAATAATTAATTAAATAATTCTTTTTTTAAGAAAATGTCAGATGTCGGCGGTGACACGTGTCACCCGTTTATTCGTCCATAAAAAATAAAGCTAAAATTTGTTTTAAACAAATCATCTAATATTTAACCATTTTAAATTTAAATTATTAAATTCATCAAACACCAAGGTGAAAATAAAAACAAAGTCAAAAAAAGAAGGCAATATAATAAATAATAATACAATAAGTAAAATAATAATCTAAATAATTTTTATTTTAAAAAATCCAGAGGCAAAATATTTACGTGGGCACGACCCGTGACATTTGGCACTGACCTTTTCGTCCGCAGTAAAAGAATGACATAGTTAAAAATAAGAGAAGACCCATCAAGCTACCATATGTTTCAAACAAATTATCTAATATTTAGCAATTTTATATTTAAATTATTAAATTCATCAAACACGAAGGTGGAAACAAAAAAAAATTGAAAAAAGAAGGCAATATAATAAATAATAATACAATAAGTAAAGTAATAATCTAAATATTTTTTATTATAAAAATCCAGAGGTAAAAAAATCTATGTGGGCACGGCCCGTGACATCTGGCGCCGACCTTTTCGTCCACGGTAAAAAAAATGACACAATTGAAAATAAGAGAAGACCTATGAATGGATTTTACAATAACTAAAACAATTAAATAAGAGAAGGCCCATCAAGCTACCATTTGTTTTAAATAAATTATATAATATTTAACGATTTTATATTTAAATTGTTAAATTCATCAAACACGAAGGTGAAAATAATAGAAAAGTTGAAAAAAAGAAGGCAATATAATAAATAATAATACAATAAGTAAAATAATAATCTAAATAATTTTTATTTTAAAAAATCCAGAGGTAAAATATTTACGTGGGCACGACCCGTGACATTTGGCACTAACCTTTTGGTCCACAGTAAAAGAATGACACAGTTAAAAATAAGAGAAGGCCCGTCAAGCTACCATATGTTTTAAACAAATTATCTAATATTTAACAATTTTATATTTAAATTATTAAATTCATCAAACCCGAAGGTGGAAACAAAAAAAAATTGAAAAAAGAAGGCAATATAATAAATAATAATACAATAAGTAAAATAATAATCTAAATATTTTTTATTATAAAAATCCAGAGGTAAAAAAATCTATGTGGGCACGGCCCGTGACATCTGGCATCGACCTTTTCGTCCACAATAAAAAAATGACACAGTTAAAAATAAGAGAAAGCCTAAGAATGGATTTTACAATAATTAAAATAATTAATTAAATATTTATTATTAAAGAAATGCTAGAGGTCGAAATTATATGTTCACCCCTCCCGTGAAACGTGCCGCTCGTTTATTTTTCCACAATAAAAGTATGGTACAAATGTATTTTAAGAAAAGGACTTAGAATAAATTATACAATAATTAAAATAATTAATTAAATAATTATTATTAAAAAATGGCAGAGGACAAAAATATATGTGACCCATAGCAGTTACACGTGTCACCCGTTTATTCGTCCATATAAAATTAAAGCTATAATTTATTTTAAGCAAATAATAGAATATTTAAAAATTTACTATTAAATTGTTAGATTCATCAAATCAAAATGTTGAAATTTAAAAAAAAACTGAAAAAGAGAAGGTCATATAATAAATAATAATTCAATAAGTAAAATAATTATGCAAACATTTTTTAATATGAAAAATTCGAAAACCAAAAAATTTTCATGGGCCAGGCACATGACACGTGGCGTCCGCCTATCCGTTAAAAGTAAAAGCATGACACCATTTAATTTAATCAAATTATATAATCTAATATATATATATATATATAATTAGGGCTAGGACAGTCGTCGACACGTGTCTTCATCCAATTCGTCTACAGTGACACAATGATCAAAAAGCTGTAGCGTATTGCTAAAAAAAATAAGATTAAAAAAAGCATTAATGAAAAACGTTTAATTAAAATTTTTAAATACATAACATTTTTTTAAAAAAATCGGAAAAAAATTTTAATTGAAAAATTGTAATAAAAAAGTTAAATAATTTGTTTTAATAAAGTTTAAAATCAAAATTAATTTTTCAAAAAAAATTCGGAATTTTTTTTAAAAATTTTTTTTAAAAAATAAATTAGCAAAAATCAAGTATATAAATATTATTTAAAAAAAGTTGGAAAAAAAGTTACTAAAATAAAAGTTTAATTAAAAAATTTTAAAAAAAATATTTTGTTAAAAAAAATGGTTAACTTAAAAAAAATCAAATCAACAAATCATTTTTTAAAAAAAAATTGTTAAATAAAAAAAATTTAAAAAAATATTTCAAGAGCAAAATGTAATTTAAAACAATTTTAGTAAAAATAAATTTAAATAAAAAATGTTAAATTATAAAAACATTTTTTTAAATAAGTTTCAAAAAAAAATTAACAAAAAAAAAGTAAATTCATTTGTTTTTTTTTCAAAATTTTAAATAAAAAAACATTCTGAAAAAATTCCAAACAAAATTTTAAAACTATTTTTTCAAAAAAAGTAAATAAAACAAATTTTTCAAAAAACATTTGTTAAATTTTCAAAAAATAAATTTAATAAAAAAAATTTAAAAAATTCTAAAAAAGATTTGTTAAATTTTCAAAAAAAAAATTTAAAAAAATAAAAAACATAAGTAATTTTAAAAAAATATAAATAAAAAAATTTTAATGGAAAAAGTAAATCTAAAATATTTTTTTTAAAAAGTTTAAATAAAAAACATTTTAAAAAAAAATTGGGACAAAATTATATAAAAAATTATTTAATAAAAAAATTTGATAAAAAATTTTTGGAAAAATTCGAATAAATAAATAAAAAATTATTTTCGTGCGAGACGCGCGGACATCCGTTAGATGATTATTTTCGTAATAATTTTTTGATAAATAATTTCAACATAATAATATTGAATGTACTATTTTTTTTAAATATATAAAATAATACTATTGTGTGCAACAGGTTGATTCGTATATTCAATTATTAGTTGACAAGGAGAAGAACCAAGAATGAAAGACAATAATTAATAGATTATTTAACAAATCAATTAATAATAATTAAATAATTAATTGAAATTTTTAAAAAAGACAGCTAAACATAGTCCACAGATCCGCTATTGACACGTGTCGCTATACCGTAACTAGATACTCAAAACTGCATAAGAGAACAACAACCCAAATAAAAATTGAATAAAAAAACGAGTCCCTTGAATAAATAATACAATAACTATAATAATTAATTAAATATTTATTATTTTAAAAAAGACAGAGGCTGAAATTTTATGTGGACCCCGCCCATGACAAGTGTCACTCGTTTATTCGTCCACAGTAAAATCACGTTACAAATTTATTGTAACAAAAAGCCCTAGAATTGATTATACAATGATTAAAATAATTAATTAAATAATTATTATTAAAAAAACTCAGAGAGTGAAAATATATATGGGCCCCACCCGGACGCTAGTCGTCCGTTTAATCGTCCAAAGTAAAATCATGCTCGATATTTATTTTAAGAAAATGGCCTATAATAAATAAGACAATAATTAAAATAATTAATTAAATAATTATTTTTAACAAAATTCCAGATGACAAAAAATTCGTTAGGCTGAAATTATATGTGGATCCACCCGTGCACATGTTGCCGGTTTCTTCGACACAGCAAAATTATGGTAGAAATTTATTTTAAGAGAAGGCCCCATAATAAATGTTATAATAATTAAAACAATTAATTAAATATTTATTATTAAAAAAATTCGTGAGGCTGAAATTATACGTGGATCCACCCATGACACATGTCGTCGGTTTGTTCGTCCACAACAGAAGCATTGTAGAAATGTATTTAAGGTAAGGCCCTAGAATAAATAATACATTATTAATTAAAATAATTAATTAAGTAACTATTATTAAAAAAATGCCAGAGGACAGAAATATATGTCAGCCCCGCCCATGACACGTGTCGTCGGTTTATTCGTCCACAGTAAATGCAAGGTTGAAATTTTAAAAAAATGAAAAAGAGTAGGCCATATAATAAATAATAATGCAATAATTAAAATAATTATGTAAATATTTTTGTTATAAAAAATCAAGAGGCCAGAAAATTATAATGGAAGAGGCCTATGACACGTGCCGCCCGCCTATTCGTCCACAGTAAAAACATGACACAATATAGTTTAAACAAATTATATATTTTTTATAAAATAATATTTAAATTGTTAAACACAGCAAAATCGAAAACACAAATTTAGAGCTGGGACCCGCCACGAACACATGCCGTCATCCAATTCGTCTATAGTGACAAGATGGTCAAAAGCTGGGGCGATTCCCAAGCTACACCATGTCTCAAGAAGGAATTAAAAATAAAAAATAATGAATAAATATCAATCATTAAAAAGGTATAATCTTTATATATAAAAGAAGCAATGGAACTGCTATAAAATTTTCCCCCCAGATATGTGGGTAATATAGTAAAAACTTCATCTTTTAAATGTGATTAAAATATTAAAAAATTATGAATAATAATTAATCATAAATAATAAATAATAAATTGTTATGAATAATAAACAATAAGTAACCAAATTCTAGACATGATTTTATTTGATTTTTATGTATATATTTTTTTTGTTTGAAAAGTTATAAAAATGTAAATTTTAGACATGGTTTTATTTTATTTTTATGTATATTTTTTTTTGTTTGAGAAGTTATAAAAATAATAATTAATTGTTTGCATTTACATGAATTAATAGTTTGATTTACTTTCAAAATTATTTAACATGAAACTGATACTATTTTTAAAAATATTAAAAAACTAGATTAAAATATTAGAAAATTGATACAAATATGATAAAAACTTCATCTTTTAAATGAGATTAAAATATTAGAAAATTTCGGTTTTCATTTGAACAATACAGAAACGACTTTGAAGTGTCACCCACTCACACTTATTTCCCTTTTGTGAAAAACCTAGGGTGTAGTCATGGTACATTGATATCCCATTTGAGACTCTTGACTTGTGTTCTTGCTTCCTTCTAAAAATTAGTTTTTTTGCTTATTTAACAACAAGAATCGCTCAAGTGCTTGGTTGCACTTATTTTTGTACTTATCAACGTTTTGTGCTTCTATTTTTTTTTTTTCAAATTGAAGGATGGCACCACTTATTACCTTACTTGATGATATTAAACCTGGGAAGATTACGTGGACCATAAAGGTCCGTGTAATAAGCATTTGGAAGGCTCCTGATTTCAATGATCCCTTTAGACAAGTAGTCTTGACTTATTATTGCTGGATGAAAAAGTAAGTACTTCATTTTTTTATTTATACATTTTGTTATTTCTGTTATTTATCCCCCAAAGTTTGTATGGTGTGTTCACGCTTTTTTTTTTATATTTCTTGCCACTGCGCTAATGCAGCATGATGCAACCTTGAACCTCCTAACCATTGATTCTAAAGTTTAAATAGCGATTCTATCCTCCAGAACATAAATCTTTTTTAACTGAGCTCTATATGATTTTCTTATTTTACAATATGATATAAAACTATACTTATATATCACTGCCCACACTTATTAATAAATTGAGTGAATCTATAAAAAAAAAACTAAACATATCTAGTATATTTAATTTAATATTAAAAAAATAAATAATAACAAAAAAGATGTGTAAGACCCATAAATGACACGTGTCAAAATTTCATTCGTGTACAGTAAGAACTTGTTCCCCATTGAACTTTAGAAAAAAGAAAAAATCCAAAAATATTTATGGGCCCTGCCAGTAACATGTGTGACTACCAAGTTGGTGTACAGTAAACTAATTTTCTCCGTTGTTTGCACCAAATTAATTAATATCAATAAAAAATAATATTAATTTGTTAAATTAGTCAAAACATGAGGAGGAAATTTTAGGCGGGACACGACCGAGACACGTGTCACTTTGTCATTCGGCTACAGCATCATATGGCTCCAAAGCTGCAATACATTCCCCAAATAATGATCCCAAATAGAAATAAACAATAAATGTTTGCAATAAAAGACAAAAGTTAAATTAAAAGAAGACAAAAGAAAAAAATTTATTACATAAAAGTAAAGGTTTTTTTTTAAGTGAACAATTTTTTTTATATTTTAAAAATAATTTTTAAAATGTTTTTATTTAATAATGCTTTAAATAAAAAAATATTTTTAATTTAACAATGTTTTGAAATCAATAATGTTTTTAATATTTTTTAAATAAAATAAATGTTATTAATTTAACAATGTTTTTAAATAAAAAATATTTTTAATATTTTTTAAATAAAATAAATGTTTTTAATTTAACAATGTTTTAAACAAAAAAATGTTTTTAATTTAACAGTGTTTTTAAATAAAAAATGTTTTTAATAAAAAAAATGTTTTAAAAAAATATTACAAATTTTAGTTTTTTTTTAATTAAACAAATTTGGTAATTTAAAAAAAATTCAATAATTTTATTTTAAAAAGGCGAATTTTTTTAATAAAAAAATAAATTTTAAAAATATTTTAATTAAAAAAATATTTTTTTTAAATAAACAATTTGTTAAATTTTAAAAATACTTTTTAAAACTAAAATAAATGTTTTTAGTTTAAAGTTTTTTTTATAAAAATAATTTATTTAAAAAATTTTTAAAAATATATTTTTTATAAAAATGTACAAAAGTTAAAAAAAGTTAATAAAAAATATTTATAATTTTTTTTATTTAAACACTTTTTTAATTTTAAAAATAATTTTTTAAATAAAAAAAATGTTTTAATTTAATGTTTTTAAATAATTTTTTTTATAAAAAATGTCTAATTATGAAATTTCCATTTTTTTTAAATGTTATAAAATATTAATTTAAATATTTTTAAAAAAAATATTTTAAAAAAAAGGGCACGTGTCGCCTTTCGAGGAACTGCAGTGAAAACTGATCCCCTTATTAGTATTTTATAGATTTAAAGTCAATGGACAAGAAAAATAGTTATTGGAAGAAGAATGTTTCTAAAAAATGCATATCACCAAAACGAGTTAGAAGACAAAATACCCTCACATTTTAAAAAATATACAAATTTCAATGAAAAGTTCTTTTTCTTAATTTATTAATTAGTGCCCTAAAAAAGTACTCGTTACCATTCTCTATTCTAAAAAAAATATTATATGTTTCTTAAATACTCATTGATAGAGTAGAAAATAAACTAGATAATTATAATTTTTTATAAACATAATGTGCATTTACAATCTTTTAATCAAATTATATATGCAACTTTTTATACAAAATTAGTTTTTTTTATATGTAAACATTAGTGGTTAGTTTTGTTATATTAGTGGGGATGTGATTTGAATCTTGCATTTCATACCTCCCAATACCTTCATCCCACACCCCAAACAATCTTGACCACTTTTGTCAAACAAAAAAAAAAACCTTAACCATCTTATGACTCTCTATACAAAATCAAATTATCACTGTAAACTGGATTTTTATTATAGTTGTGTTGTAATAGCTTTCCGGATCCTAGGCATGAAAAGATACATAAAATGATTAGTTTTTTATTTTGGTTTAGCTATCAATTTATGATATTAAAATATAAATGTTGGTTCTTATTGATAAGTTTATTCAAAGTGTATTCTCTCTTTAACTTCAAACTCTCTCCCTTCTCTCTACACATAGTCACGTGCCACCATTAGAGGGGTTGTTTTGAGCCATTTGTTGGCTTTGAATTACCCCTTTACATCGTTTTTTCCATTTTATCTAAATAAGTGGTTTTTCCACATAGATCTATTATTTTTTTCTTCGTGTTTTTCATGTTTTTCATCTTCTGTGGGCGGCGGCGGCATTGTTGTTCGTCGTCTTGGTGAGGCGTTGTTTGATTTCCCGTCTTGGTGTGGTGTTTGTTTGATTTCTTGTCTTGATGCGGTGTTCGTTTGGTTCAGATTGACAGATTTGCTTCGATCCATCACAGATTTGATCAAGAATTGGGCGTCAATGTTACAGATCCGGAGACATGGGTATTCCGGTGACTTTGATTTTGCCACTTTTGTAGGCATTTTGACTTTGCCGTGTTATGCTATTAACCTGGGTGCTGTGAGTTTGTTCGCAGATTCACCCTTTCCGATTTTTAGCGATGTTGAATTTGTGTTGTTCGATGTATTTTATCAATTTGAATGAATGAATATCTTTTTAGTCAAAAAAAAAAAAGTTTATTCATCATTTAATGATTATTTTAAGATTTATTGGGAGGTAGCAAGAAACAAAACTTTGATGAATTCAGTAACTTTATTTTTTGTGTGGAAAATATGATAGAAAAGAGAGAAATGATAGAGTTGATAAAGAATGAACTAATTTATCTAATATGTAAAATATATGTACAATAAATTAAGAGTGCAACTTATATAAATAACAGACAACAACTAACTAACAACTAACTTATTAACGTGATACAAAAGAGTAAATAAGATGGAGTCATATGTACACAGGCACATGCATGTTCTTAAGCAAATAAGACTTTTTTCATTAAATATTTTTTTTTTAAAGTTGTTGACTTCTATAAAATAACATGTAGAAGTGTAGAAGGAGGGATAAAATAAGTAAATTAAAATGACCATATATGTAGCGGTTGAAAACACACCTAACTAACAGATATTCAAGGACAAAAAAATTTGAACATTAAAATAGGGACTCTAAACGGTGTTTTATTTATTTATTTATTTTTGGAATATATATATATATTTTTGGAATATATATATATATATATATATATATGTGTGTGTGTGTGTGTGTGTGTGTGTGTGTGTGAGACAAAAAATAAATGAGATATAAAAATAATATATAGCATATCAAATACATTATCCAAAATTTGTTAGTCAAATAACAGAACTCCATATTTAACCACAAGTGAAGTCGGAAAGTGAACTAATATTTCCTTGCTTCTTTCAAATTTATCCAATAAACTATTCTAAAAAAACTGAATAACTTGTTGCAGGCCATTAGTACATAGGGATGAAGTTTTTTTTTTAAGTGAAACAAAAGTGTAACATGAAAAGGTAAGGATATATTTGTTTTTGATTAGTTAAAGTTTATTAAAATTCTAACTCACTTTAATTAATTAATATATATCTTTACTTTCTTATTTTACATTTTTCTTCATTCTAGATGAGCTTAATCCAGTATAATAAATTTTTAAAATACACTACAGAATTTTTCTACTAATCCTTTTAATATTAATTAAAATAGTATTAAATAAAATTTAATATACTTGATAGCTTAAGGATCAAAAAAATATTTATTATTTTTTATTTACTCAATAAAAAAAATTATTAGAAGAATGAAATAGGAGAATTTAAAATTATTATTTAAAACACGTGGCCCGACCGGGCTAGTCCGAATAAGCCCGATGAATTGTAAGGTTTGGGTAGTCAAATTTGAGCCCATTTTAATTACGGACATTTTTGGCCAGACCCCATGAAGCCTGAACCCGCATCGGACCAGTCTGCATTGGGCTCGGGTAGCCCGGTTAGTTTTATATATTTGAATTTTTATTCATTTTTATTTCACTAGAAACATAAAAATTTGAAAATTAAAAAAATTCATAACAAGGTCTATTTTTTATTCTAGATTATGATTATTATTATTATTATTATGATGATGATGATGATGATGATGATGATGATGATGATGATGATGATGAGGCCATCAATTTTGAAGATGTAAAGCTTTTTCTAGGAGGATTAAATGTCAATGTTGATGCCAAATCATAAGATTTTAAATTTATCATTGTTACGGTTTGACTTTCATTGTGATTTGTGAAGTTTGTTTTTGTTGGACTTTTTTCATTATTTCCATTGTTAGACACTTAGACCTTTTTATTGTTCCAATTGTTGAACTTTGCCTGAATTAACATTTTTTTGAAACAATAGTTAGCATGTCTGAAGTTACCAGGATTTAAGTGCCAATGTCAATATACATAAATAGCTGGAGAATGTAGTGATAACTGTTTTTTAAAAACATCATAGCATCTCTATAATTAGCATCTTGTTTAAGACAATTAAGCAGTTTTTTTTTTATAAAAAAATACTAATCAGAATTCGTTTGGAAAAAACTCAATAAAAATGAAAATGAATGAAAAAACAAATAAAATTTGACGGGCCGGCCCGTAAAAGCCCGTAACTCGTATAGGGCCGGACTTGGACACCTATTTTATACCACATATTGACTCCGGGCCTTTTTGGCCCGACCCTCTAAAACCTAAATCCGCATCGAGCTAACCAGCGACGAGCCGGGTAACCCACTTTGCCACCTCGACACGTGGGTTCCATTTCAAAGGGAGAAAAAGCATATTCCTTCATTCATACAAATATACAATAGACATTCAGTGCCTGGCGTTGGCAACAACTGGTTAAAAACCCAAACAAGTGCGTGTCAGAAGTGACTTTCTCCATTTGCATTTTACGAAATTCCCGTTGGAGCTCCTGATGATTTCCGTATATGCAGCGAACCTATTCCCACCTTAATTGGTTTCCTTCATTAATCACGTTGATGCGCTTTCTCTACTCTCTAACTATCACCCATATCCATGTCACGTGAGTCTTTCAGGCACTTTCTTCCGCTATAACAAATTTTCTGTAACGTGTATGAATTGAATCATACCATATTAGATGCTTTATTCAAAAAAATAAATGTCGTTCTGCAGTTCTAGTTAGATAAAAAATGATAGTATTAGCACAAAAAAAAAAAATGGATAGTAACACAATTTTTTTTATTGAATAAATTTCATATTAGATCCGTTAAATCATGTGGGCCAACTCTTTATTCAGCTAACCTTACATTAGAATCATATCATCCAATAATAGAGTAGTGTTGGAGGGAGTTTATTAGAGGATGTGTTCTGGCATTATTCTTAGCTAGAATTAGGGTCGGCCCAAGGTAAGGTGAGCCTAAAGTTAGACGAGGTCCGAGTGAACAAATCATGGAATGAGACCTCATAAGTATAACTTTTGTTAGGTATTAGACAAATTTTGTTAGTAGGCTTTGTCGGGATTAAGTGGAGTGGTTTAGGAGCCTAAAGCAAGAATTTGTCCGACCCTACCCTTAGGTCAGTCTTGGCTAGAATACTGTAAAATTTGTTTGAGGGCACACACCATCTTATTTTTTGGATCAATTTATATTTTTCTAAGGGTGTGTTTGACTAAACAACTTAATTAAGTGTTTATTTCAAATAAGCTAAAAAATAGCTTGTTTTCATATGCTTCTTTGACAAGCTTATTGAATTAAGCTAAAAAAAACTTACATGAAGGTTATAAACTATTTTCATAAACTATTTGTATAAATTTATTTCCATAAGTCATTTTCATCAATTCAAATAAGCTTTTTATAAACTCTTCTAAACACACACTAATTGTAAAACCAGTAATGAATCATTTTTCTATACTAATATTCTGCCTTGCTTTTTTATTTTCATTGGTGATGAAGTACACTGTCTTGATTCATCATATATAATAACAGAATTCAGAAGCCAGTAAGGAAATGCTTCGCACTCAAATACAATATTTTCCGTTGTTAAAGCTGAATGGAATATAGTCTTTAGTTAAAACATGCCAAATAAAAACATAAGATCATTGCTAAAAGCATATAGAAAAGTTATAAATAAAACCATATTTCATCGAAATTGAAACTTGAAAATATTTTCCTAGAATTACAAGGAAGCTGTTTTTTGTCGGGACTATGTCTTTGAAGGTTGAAACTAAATAACAAAAGTGTTCAAAACTTCAAATATTGCTCTGCCCACATATTCTGTCATGTGTAAAAAAAAAAAATTCTCTATTTTTTGAAAGATCCTTAGCTGATGTACGTATTATATTTTAACCCGTAATACATCAAGTATAATGTTAGAAAAATATAATTAAAGTAGGAGTTGAGGCCATCTCATAAAATATGAGATAATACACATTCCAAAATGCTAAATAAAAAATTTCTCTTGAGCTTGTGTGATTTTGGATGTTTATTATTTAAACCGAGTATGATTTTCATTACTAAAAATTTTCTGGTTACATATGGATTTTGCTCAAAAATTCACTGAAAAAGGGTTTTTGCAGATTTCCCTACGAATTTGTCCCCGAATAATATATTTGCGGGTACTTTTTCCGATGAATTTTAAAATTCACGGGAAATTTCCTGTAATTTTCTTGAGAAAAAGTTAAATGCGTAGGAAAATTAATAGGAAATATCAAAATTCCCTACAATTTTTTCTTACGAATTTAAATCTAAAAAAAAAACTCTATTTCTTAAAAATTGCAGGAAATTCCTACGAAAAAAATCTGCAGAAAAAATACACAAGAAATTTCCCAAAGGAGATTGCTAAGTGCTAACACCGATACCCTTAGAACATTGATTAAGATATCAAAGAATTGAAAAGTGGTGTATTTAAAATTTGAGAAGTCTTATATTTTATTTTTCAGTGAATTTTTTTTTTTATTAGATTCCTTAATCGATACCTTCATTTAGCAAGATTCGAAAGACAAAATATTTCCCATTGTGTGGCTCTAACTAATTTAAAAGTTTTACCAAAATCTATTGATTTGCTTTCCATGGTAAGTAGTGATCATCTCGCCAACCAACTTCTTAGAACATTTTTGTTTTTGTTTTTTTTGTTTTTTTTTGTTCTCGAGGGTCCAATTTTTGGCTAAACATAGATATAGACCCTTCCCAACAACAACAACAACAACAACAACAACAACAACAACAACAACAACAACAACAACAACGCATATTGGATGATTTACCTTTTTCTTTTAATGTTGACGTTACTTGTTCAATTTTCCAAGTAAGGTAAGAAATCGATTTTTAAGAAATTGACTTCCCACTTGTTTAATTGTTTTGGAAATTATAATTTTAACTATCTCTTACTAAAAAAATTACACAAATGCAACAAGACCAACTTCTCACTTTTGAGACGAAATTTTTTTTTTTTGAGAAATTTCTCAAAAGAGCTGCATGCTAGACTGTCTTTTTTGCCACATTCAGATATTTTTGTGATGATTCCTGAGGATGTATTTGTTGATGTATATATTTTAGCCCAAGGATAAATTGCTGGATGTTACACAAATCAAATTCTGCTACACATATTAATTACAGATGAACTATAGTAAATAACTAGTACTATTTTCTGCCTAACACAAGGGTGGAATTTATTATCATTTTTTCAAGAAGAAACTGCAAACATGCCCGTGGATGGAGGGTACTAGTACTAGTACTCAGCAGAACAGAAAAGAACAAAGTCTCAAGCTAGGACCGCACAGTAAGCGTGAAACCTAAGAAAGAAAGCAATCCCACTCCAACATATACCTTTTTTATTTTTCCTTTTTCTTTATAACAATAAGAATATGCTCAGATAGTCACTTTTCAAATTCACTAATTTATTTTTTACTTTTTTTTATTAAAAAAAATATATGTTAGATGTAAGAATAATAACATGATTGTTTCAATTTAATTGTCCTTCCTCTTCATCTAGTTATAGTTAGTCACTAATATATTGATATACTATAATTATGAACACAATGCTACTGACTACAATTAATATATTGATGTCAGAAGCGCTTCAGGCACGTTATTGTTTTTAAGCTAAAAAAAGGAGGTAACCTGCTGTTGTTGCTGATCTTAATTAAACCTAGAGCGTGACTTAAGTGGCTGGTCTCTGATGAAACAGACGTTAATTTAATATGTTGAAGCTTAGAATAAGAATAATGTTGTAATATTTTAATTGAAGTGTGATTAGAGATAGTTGCCCATAAACAAATCATTTAATTAGCTGTCTTTTTCACTGAAATGAATCAAATTTTGGAGGAATCCCCAGATACGTCGAGGATTGCCTGACGATTTTGTTGATCGTACTTTGGTTCTTTCAACTTCAGTATACCCAAAGTGTTACAAGGTTTTAATATTGCTGGAAATTTAGAAATGCATGTTTCGATTAGCTACGAGCCTATGAAATAGGAATACACATTTCAGGTTTTTAACCATATATTAGCTAGTGACATGTTGGTTTGAAGTCCTTAACACTTTTAAAAATATATATATATTTCTCAAGTTACAAGTTTTTAAAAAATTAAGTTGTACATTCTTTTGTGCAGATGTGTAATGTCAATGTTTTCTTTTGGATAAAATACCGTTTTATTTCTGTGGCTTACTTTCTTTTCTTTTTCTTTTTGTATTGTGGGTTCTGGGCAAAGAATATTTGCAAAGGTTTAAACTGCAAAGTCCTGCAAACTGCAAAATTCCCTTCTTTGCCTTTTATTAATATTTTTTTAATGTTAGTAAAGCCTTCAGATTTTTTTTAAAGACAGAAGCTTGTATGATTGATCAATTACTTGCACAATTTTGGGTTAAAGTGATAGTTAAATAAACCTCTTTTCAAGGAAGAAAATAAGGTAAAAGTTCTCCTTAATGCTTTAGAAAATGAACAAGGAGAAGATAGAGAGAAAAAGATATGGGTAAACATAGAGCAGCCAGGGAAAAAAAAAATCAATTTAAGGGTTATTCGGTGAAGAAAAATATGAAAGAAAGTGGAAAGAAAGAAAAAAGAAACTTTTCTAATAGATTAATTATATCCCGATGGATCAGAAGGAGTTGATAAATGAGAAATAAATTTAACATTTAACAGCACTTCATATTTTTTTTCTCATTGTCATAAGTGAAAAAAACTTTTTACATGGGTCTCATTAATTGTTTTTCTCTATTTTCTCTTCATAACGAAATAAGAAAAAACTACAAAAATCATTTAATTTAATCTCATTCATTTTCTTTCCTCCCATTTACAGCCCAAACAAAGTGTAAGTGAATGTTGTAGAATTCATACCTTTAATATTGTAAGTAAAAAAGACTTCTAGCAGAAGCCAAAGCTGAACAATGGAAATCGATGATCAATTAATAATTAATTATTCTATTTAAAAAATTTGAATTATTTATAACTTCAAACTTGAGATTCAAACAATATTTACTCACACTTATATATCACATATTTATTTTAATTTCAAATGTAATATATAATAATATTTTTTGGGTACAAATATATAACAATATTTAATTTCACTCTTAAAAATATTAAATTCAGTCAGTAATAACAAAATATGATTTAATGAGTTTGATTTAAATATGTAGGAGTCAAAACATTGATCTTCAAGTTTTGACAGTGTTAGTGATTTGTCGGGTGGAAAATCAAAAAGTTTCTCTCTCTCCTCCTTCCTTTAAGATTTGTGAGTTGTTTTTTTACAGAAGAAGCAAAGTGAACATTCATTCATTAACCCACTCACTCACTAACATTACTGTACCTGTTCCCTCTCCTACAACTACAAGTTAGGATCATAGGAAGTGATTAATATGCTGCAACAACAATACACACACACACACATCATTCACAAGAACAAGTGTGAAACAATAATAATTAAATAAGAAAAAAAGGATATTTACATATGTCACAAGAAGATTCTTGTTCTAAGACCATTGAGCAGTGGAAATGGTCAGAAATGCAAGGCCTTGAGCTCCAATCTTCAGGTGCTTCCTCCATGGACAACACTTCTCACTCTCACTCTCAACCCAACAAAGATGGTGGTGGTGATGCTAATGGTGGCAACACTAACACTACTAGTAGTGGGGAGGAGAAGAAGAAGAATGATGAGAAGAGTGTTGTTCCCTCTGTTGGGTTTGTTGAGCTTTTCAGATTTGCTGATGGTTTGGATTACATTCTCATGGCAATTGGAACTGTTGGAGCAATTGTACATGGTTGTTCTTTACCTCTCTTTCTTCGTTTCTTCGCCGATCTTGTTAATTCTTTTGGTTCCAATGCTAATGACGTGAACAAGATGACCCAGGAAGTGGTTAAGGTAACACTACTAATAGCATCACAAAAAATTCAATCTTTTATTTATGCTTTTTGTCATTACTTACTTAACATTTTGGGGTGAGTGAATGTTAATTATTCAAAGTTCCATTTTTTTCAGTATGCATTTTACTTCCTGGTTGTGGGTGCTGCTATATGGGCATCTTCATGGGCTGGTTAGTTAGTCACTTCAATTTCCTCATCTTTTGGATTCTGATTCTTTGGAATTTTGAATGTGAAAGAGGTTGAACTTATTGCAGAGATTTCTTGTTGGATGTGGAGTGGGGAGCGCCAATCAACTAAGATGAGGATTGAGTACCTGGAAGCTGCTTTGAAGCAGGACATTCAGTTCTTCGACACCGAGGTTCGAACATCCGATGTTGTTTTTGCCATCAACACTGATGCTGTCATGGTCCAAGATGCCATTAGTGAAAAGGTGGAGTACACTCTAGTATTGAATTGAACCTTTTTTTTTTTTTTTTTTTTATGTCAGTACTAGTGTTGAATTTGGTTATTGCTTCTTATGCAGTTGGGTAATTTCATTCACTACATGGCCACATTTGTTTCTGGTTTTGTTGTGGGTTTCACTGCTGTATGGCAATTGGCTCTAGTCACCCTTGCTGTGGTCCCAATGATAGCCGTGATTGGAGCCATTCACATGAGCACCTTGGCCAAGCTCTCCGGCAAAAGCCAGGAAGCTCTTTCTCAAGCTGGAAACATTGTGGAGCAGGTAAGAGACTTTGTGAGAGATCAAAATTTCAACCTTCAAGTTTGTGTGTAGTTTGAGACCAAAATTCCAACTTTATCTCACTGTTTCTGCATCTGGGATGTTGTTAATATTGAGCCAAATTGCAGACGGTTGTGCAAATTCGAGTAGTGCTGGCATTCGTTGGGGAGTCCAGAGCATTGCAGGCCTACTCATCGGCCTTGAAGGTTGCTCAGAAGATTGGCTACAAAACTGGGTTTGCAAAAGGAATGGGATTGGGTGCCACTTACTTTGTTGTTTTCTGCTGTTATGCACTTCTGCTATGGTATGGAGGCTATCTGGTTAGGCACCACGACACCAATGGAGGACTTGCCATTGCCACCATGTTTGCTGTTATGATTGGTGGATTGTGAGTACTGCATTTTTGTGTTTTAGCAAACCTTTAGCGATTCCATTGTTTTTAACAAACTAATCCACACAGGGGTTTAGGCCAGTCTGCGCCGAGCATGGCTGCATTTACTAAGGCCAGAGTTGCCGCAGCAAAAATTTTCCATATAATTGATCATAAGCCAAGTATAGACCGAAACGCTGAATGTGGTTTAGAACTAGAGTCTGTTACAGGACTTGTGGAGCTGAAAAATGTAGACTTTTCTTATCCGTCGAGACCAGAGGTACGGATCCTCAATAATTTCTCCTTGAATGTGCCTGCTGGAAAGACTATAGCTTTGGTGGGTAGCAGTGGCTCTGGCAAGAGCACTGTTGTTTCCCTCATTGAGAGATTCTATGACCCAACTTCAGGTAAACTTTGATGCAAATGAATATTAAAGTTTTTCAGTATACTTTTTAGTTTGAATTTAACTTGTTAATCTTAACTTTGAAATTGAAGTTTATGCTAGTTGTAGTTACATTGTTGAACAAATTGTGTGCAGGACAAGTTCTGCTAGATGGGCATGACATAAAAACATTGAAGCTTAGATGGCTGAGGCAGCAGATAGGACTAGTGAGCCAAGAGCCAGCACTGTTTGCTACCACAATTCGAGAAAATATACTATTGGGGAGGCCTGATGCAGATCAGGTTGAGATTGAAGAAGCTGCCAGGGTTGCTAATGCCCATTCCTTCATTATCAAACTTCCTGAAGGCTATGAAACCCAGGTTAGTAAAGTTTTTCTTAAAATAGCTCCAGGAAATGCATGTTTGGTTGTTGATTACAGCCATCTGATGGATTTGTTGAACCAATCACATCGTTAGATTTGAATATCTAGTATGGAACTATAGAAGCATTGGATTGTTTCCATGGTTGTGGTCACTAATATTTATTTAAAATAAAACATACAAGGCTCAGTAGAAAAAATTGAATAACAAAAGCAGAAATTATTTATCCCATAACTAATAGAGTTGGTCTTAGATCTTACTGAATCATGGTAATGTCTCCACTATTTATTTGGTCAACAAGCAAAATCCATCTATTTATTTGTTTAGAAATCAAAGTCAGGAAGTGCTTGTTTATGCATTGCATCTCAAAAAGACCAAGAGGGCAAACATGCTTCAGTTAGCAATGCATGTTCATGCTTAAAAAAAGGACTAGACAAACAACCCAGCTGGAAATGCCCAGAATATAACAAAAATTGAAGAGCTCCAAAAAATAATTTCTTCTTCTCCAATTGTTAGCCTCCATAAGATTAGATAATACTTTGTATAGGACTCTCAATAAACTAATTATGAATGACAGAACGGATAATAATATATGATGGTTTAAAATTGTGGAGCAGAAACTGCTAAAAGATTCAAAATACAAGTTTAGTCCTAAAGTAATTTAATGGAGAATAAGTTTGCTCAGGATTGTTGTCAGACTCTTAGAAAATAATAATTTGTCAAACTACTATTTGATGAATTAAGAAACTATTTTGTAATGGCAGGTAGGAGAGAGAGGCCTGCAACTTTCAGGAGGACAAAAACAAAGAATAGCCATAGCAAGGGCAATGCTGAAAAACCCAGCAATTCTTCTCTTAGATGAGGCAACAAGCGCATTGGACTCTGAGTCAGAAAAGCTGGTGCAAGAAGCCCTTGACCGGTTCATGATCGGTAGAACAACTCTTGTAATTGCCCATCGCCTCTCCACTATTCGCAAAGCTGACCTTGTAGCTGTACTTCAGCAAGGAAGTGTTCACGAAATTGGAACTCACGATGAGCTCTTTTCTAAAGGTGAAAGTGGAGTCTATGCCAAACTTATAAGGATGCAGGAGACGGCGCATGAAACTGCTATGAATAATGCCAGAAAGAGTAGTGCAAGGTAGCTTTCACCAATGCTGAACATTTGCATTCTTTGAAAAACTGTTTGAAGCTCATTTTCATTGTTCATGAGAGTTTATTCATCTTTTAACTACTAGATATTCAAAACTGAGATGTATCACACACTTGACAAATTTTCATTTGCAGACCTTCAAGTGCGAGAAACTCTGTAAGCTCACCCATCATTGCTCGAAATTCTTCTTATGGCCGGTCACCCTACTCACGCAGGCTGTCTGATTTCTCCACTTCTGATTTTAGTCTGTCCCTTGATGCATCACATCCAAGTTACAAGCACGAAAAGCTTGCCTTCAAAGAGCAAGCCAGTTCCTTCTGGCGACTTGCAAAAATGAACTCTCCTGAATGGCTTTATGCTTTACTTGGCTCTATAGGTTCTGTTGTTTGCGGATCCCTTAGTGCATTCTTTGCTTATGTTCTTAGTGCTGTCCTCAGTGTCTACTACAACCCAGACCACAAATTCATGATCCGAGAAATAGAAAAGTACTGCTACTTGTTGATTGGGCTTTCATCAGCTGCACTTCTCTTCAATACATTGCAACACTCCTTTTGGGATATTGTTGGGGAAAATCTTACGAAACGAGTGAGGGAGAAGATGCTGACTGCAGTGCTAAAAAATGAAATGGCATGGTTTGATCAAGAGGAAAATGAGAGTGGCAGGATAGCTGCTAGACTCTCTCTTGATGCCAACAATGTCAGATCAGCCATTGGAGATCGAATTTCAGTAATTGTGCAGAACACTGCACTTATGCTAGTTGCCTGTACTGCAGGGTTTGTGTTGCAGTGGCGCCTTGCCCTTGTCCTCATAGCTGTCTTCCCTGTTGTTGTTGCAGCCACTGTTTTGCAGGTCTGCTTTTTTACATTTCTTTATGACATTCTTTATAATTCAATTTTGCGATTTCATTTGTATTAATCATTTTTTACCATGGATTTGGTACAGAAAATGTTTATGACTGGTTTCTCTGGTGACATGGAAGCTGCTCATGCCAAGGCCACCCAACTAGCAGGAGAGGCTATAGCCAATGTAAGAACTGTTGCAGCCTTCAATTCAGAAACAAAAATTGTTGGTCTTTTCACCTCCAACCTTGAAACTCCACTACAGCGGTGCTTTTGGAAGGGACAAATCTCTGGAAGTGGATATGGGATAGCTCAGTTTGCACTTTATGCTTCCTATGCACTTGGTCTTTGGTATGCTTCTTGGCTCGTGAAGCATGGTATCTCTGATTTCTCTAAAACAATCCGAGTTTTTATGGTCCTCATGGTCTCTGCTAATGGTGCTGCCGAAACTTTAACCCTGGCTCCTGACTTCATCAAGGGAGGTCAAGCCATGAAGTCAGTCTTTGATCTCCTTGACCGTAGAACTGAAATTGAGCCAGATGATCCTGATGCTACTCCTGTTCCTGATCGCCTTCGAGGTGAAGTTGAACTTAAGCATGTAGACTTCTCTTATCCCACTCGGCCAGATATGCCAGTTTTTCGTGACCTTAGTCTTCGTGCGAGGGCAGGTAAAACTCTTGCCCTTGTAGGACCTAGTGGTTGTGGTAAGAGTTCAGTCATTGCACTTATACAGAGATTCTATGATCCAACATCTGGCCGGGTCATGATTGATGGAAAAGACATCAGGAAATACAACCTTAAGTCCCTAAGAAGGCACATTTCTGTGGTACCTCAGGAACCTTGCCTGTTTGCTACTACAATTTATGAAAACATTGCTTATGGTCATGACTCAGCTACTGAAGCTGAGATAATTGAGGCTGCAACTCTTGCCAATGCTCACAAGTTCATATCTTCCCTTCCAGATGGATACAAAACATTTGTTGGGGAGAGAGGAGTTCAACTATCCGGGGGACAAAAGCAGCGAATAGCAGTTGCTCGCGCTTTTGTGAGGAAGGCTGAACTTATGCTTCTTGATGAGGCAACAAGTGCACTTGATGCTGAATCTGAGAGGTCAGTTCAAGAGGCTCTAGACCGTGCCTCCTCGGGAAAAACAACTATTATTGTTGCACATAGGCTATCAACCATCAGGAATGCCAATGTGATTGCTGTGATTGATGATGGGAAAGTAGCTGAGCAAGGTTCCCATTCACACTTGTTGAAAAATCACCCTGATGGGATTTATGCACGCATGATTCAATTACAAAGGTTCACACACAACCAAGTTATTGGGATGGCATCAGGTTCAAGTTCTTCAACAAGACCAAAAGATGATGAAAGAGAAGGCTAAAAGAAATTACAATCTATAGGAGTATATGCCATATACCAATTATATTATTGGGATTTGTTTTGACCATGGTTTGTGTATCATCCCTACCCCTACTTTTACCCCTCCCTTTCAAGAATCTATCTTCTCGTCTTTGTGAATCTTACTAATGAAATGACAAAGACAAATATAGGAACGAGATTGAGATGGATGAATACATGCTCATCCTTATGAATTTACTGAAGGCCTCCTCTTTGCATATTGTTACTCACCTTTGCTCTAAAGAATCAACAAAGCCAATGAGTCATGTTGAACAACTCAATATCTATAGTGTGAAAGAGTGCTAAAGTAACTCCCTTAGGCTATGTTTGGAAGGATGGAGTGGGATGGTTAGTAATGGAGTGGAATGGTGAAAGTTTATTAGCCCATTGTTTGGGAGTTTGTTCATTAATGGAGTGGGATGGTTGAGGATGGTAACCCAAACCACTTCACTCCATCCAAAACCTCTCATTTTCATACCCTCCAGATTTGGGGGTTTGAGATTTTCTTCCATCCTATCATTAAACTTCCAAACAATGGAGTGGGATGCTCTTACCTTTCCACTCCACTTCATAACTAACCACTCCATTACTAACCACCCCACCTCATCCCCTTAAAAACTTCCAAACATAACCTTAGGCTATGCCACAAGTATTTGAGTAATTATTAAATGTACTTACTAAAAAAGCATTGTCATCCAGATTGAATTTCTTTACAAAAATGTATTTTGTTGATAATGCAAAAATGTACAATGTGTCTTAATATGAATATACCTAATTCATGAACAATTTGTTAGGTGTAGTATGAACTGGGCTTAACAAAATATTCTGTCCAAAACAAAATATCTCTATGTGAATTTAGAATGCATATTAAAATCAATTAACAAGGACTAAAAATGTCTGGTGAGGCAATGAATGGGTCCTATAAAACTCTTGACTTTCCAACACTGATGGCACACATTAATGGTGACGGTGGCCATGAATGTTGTAGACTAGGGACTCTTACCATTTTTTCTTCTTGACTATCATATTATTCAACATGTTACATGATCCTTTTCATGGCAATTCTAAAATCTTCTGGTCCAGATCCCAATGGGATGCAGGTGCATATGAGGGGACAAACATTATTGAGTTCTTATCACATGATTGTGGCACAAACGTGCATGATTTGGAAGTAGATAACAACTGGAAATGAAAGAAGGGTCTAAATGTGGGATGAGTTTGTGGACAAGCGTGGGAGAAAAATTTGAAGTACGGCATGAGAAAATGACAGAAAAAAGGAGTGTGCATGATGCTTAAGTAGATGCTATCCGTAATGGGGACCAAACTTTGGTCACTTTGTCGAAAATAAAAAGTTAAGATATGAATGAATAGGCAACATAACATATGGGGCTTGATTGAATATGGCTGATTGGTGGGAATAATATAGCATCATACTCTATAGTACTGTAAAGAGACTAAGCTCGATCGTTAAGCAGTTTTTGCTTAATGACAAATTTCGGGTCATTAACATTTGCAATGAGCCTGATATATACTTATATAGTATAACAATCAAGATATATTAGAGGAGCGTTTTAGCCAACAAAATAAACGTGTATAACACGAGGGATCCAATGAAAGTAATCATTACAGTTGTTCGTGCGAGAATTACAAAACCCGATTACACCTGACATGTCTTTAGGGATTGCTTACAATCTTCGTAACTTTCCTAGGTCTCCTATTAAGCTTGACTTTTATAGACATCCGTGTACAAGGTTTCATAAAGTTTATTTATTCTCCTTGCGAGATTCTCTCCCCAACTTCATGGCGAGGGGAGGTACTCAAGGTACCGTGCCATCACGTACCCTAGTTATCAGCCTGAGGATCCGCGACCTGTCCTATGTCATAAAATAGGGGATCCTTGTATAATGTGCTTGATCATTTACTCAGGTGATATATGATGTTGTGGTCCCTTTATGAGCCAACCGATCTTCAGTCCATGTAGGAACAATAATATATTTCCTTTTCCCGATAATCTAATCACATATAAAACTCAAATGCAAGGGAGATGTTCTGAATTTTTTGTGCCACCATGTAATTGTGATGTGTCAACCTATTTTAGTTGAATCTCGATGAGCCCAATATAATATTTGCTAACCTAGCCCAAGTTCGTTAGAACCATAATTTGATGCAAACCAAAACTTATTGAAGGCCGAAGTATTTAGATTTTAGCCTTCACACCCAATTTGGGAGACGTAATAAATATATGGGAATACCCTTTATTTGATATTGGTGCTATTTTTTAATTTTTTTTAAACGATATGCTGGTGCTATGGTTGGATAGGCACACTCGTAGTTCAAGTAATTGTAGGCAAAATTCATTATACATTTTGATTAGTGGATGAGTATACCATATACCCAATTAGCAACCGATAAGATCTAATTTTAAAGTTTTTTGGATCTAGTTACAAAATAATTTGATATAAGCAACTTGACCATGGATACAAAACCAAGTGTTCACCAAGTTTTAGTAGGCCATTCCGTGAAGTAATATGTCACCTGGACTTTGGATATGCCAATGTGAGCCGAATATCAGGAAGCTTAAGCCTTTTTGCGCAAGATGTTCAGCTAACCGATACAAAAGTAATTTTTCAAATCAAACGCAAACACTGAATGGGCTTGCTTGTGGACTTGGTACATCAATCAGGCCTACTAGATAACAGATATTTACAAAATATCCAACAATAACAAATTAATAAAACAAACAAATAATATTCACAAAATCTTATTTTACACAACGCCCTCAGCTTCTAAGAGAACACCCCCGTCCCATAAAAACACAACCGAAAAATCGGAAGCTAGTCAAAAGACTCAAAACTGAACAAACTTAGTACTTTTTGGTTTAACGTTTTCAAAACTGATAGGATCAAATCGGAATTTAATTTTGATTTTAAAAAAACCAAAATCAAACAAAATCTGTTAAATTTGAATTGATTATTATTATATTATAAGCTTTTTATTATTTAATTTATATTTCAACGAATAACTTTAATTTATTTTATGTGATCAAGTATTATTTTTGACTCAATGAAATAAGCTGTTTTAATTTTCTTTGAACCAATCTCCACATTTCTACCTTTGGATAATCCTAGCATGCACTAAAAATTATCCATCGCCGTGTAGAATTATCTCTATGTATTTATCAAATCAATTATGGATATTCCTTACTTTTTCACTTTAGAGGAGTCCAGCAACATGTTTTTGACATCTTCGGGTGTACCGTCGTAACCGAAGACAATCATTAACTAGATGCACACCATTCATTCAAAGTTTTACTTTTTGACCATATCCAGTCATCCGAATCTTCATTTTATACTTCATCATGGTTGACCAAAATGAAATCTAAACAGATAAAATCTGTTTGGAAGAGAACACAAACGACATTATTTCATGTCCCAAGGACTTCTAATGAAAGCTCCAAAGAGAAGCTTTGGTCAAACGCTGGTTGAACCGGTATTTGACGGTGAGTAGAATCTTAAACAAACAAGTTGTCCTGAAAAAAAAAAAAAAAGAAGCTTTCTTTACTGCCACAGCAGTCACGCGCGACCAACCTACGACAATAAAGACCCAAAAACAAGGACTACAACACAACTGAATCACGCATCCAACAAGATTTTTAACGTAAAAACATTTTACTAAACATACTACAGTCACCAGCAGAAAAAGGGATAAATAGGTAAACAATTACAAAAGAATACTTCACCATACACTCGAGTCATCTTTGAAAAGTAAAAAATGCTAATGCGAGCTTTAAACAAGAAAATATGATGTGTGTACGCGCACTACAGGAGGAGCACCAGCACCCTCTTGCATGATCCCTACGAAGAATGGTGAAAACATACAGACCTATAAGCTATCATATCCTATCTGAAACTATTGTTTGGTGAGCCAACATGATATGATAAACCAATCCTGTCTCCTATCATGTCCTGTCCATCTAGTTAAAATTCTATCATGAGGAGGGAGCTGGGTTAGAACTCGACAGGATAGGATAAGATGATTTAAAGTATAATAAAGTATAAAAAAAAATATACATAAAATAATTAAAGTATAATAAATTATAATATGGTTACCGAAAAAGGTATAATAAAAATATTAATAATTAATTTGAAAAATTATTATTTCTTCTCACAAGGCTAATTTTGTTACTTTATACTATTTTTAAAAACTGAAAAATAAATAAAAATATTCTAATAATTTAACTATATGTAAATTAAAAAACTAAAAATGAATATTTAAAATTATAAAAAAATTAATTTAAGTTAAACAATATTTTAAAATTTTTAAATATATATAATTTTATCACAAGGATAATTTTGTCTTTTTATATAATCTTAAAAAATGAGAATTATAAAAAAAATTTAAAATCTAATAAAATATGAAAACATTCAGAACAAGAACGGAAATTTTAAAATTCATGTTAAAATTATAATGCTATCTAGTTGGTTATCTGGTGGACACCAAACGTCGGATAGGATAACAGCTTATCCTGCTCATATCCTATTCTACTCATATCCTGCTCCCTTATCCTATCCGTCCCTATCCTATTCTGACCACCAAATAAGCCCATAAAGCATGATTTGCCATTCGCTCGGCAATGCAGAGTGTGTGGCCAGTCCCACACTCCATACAGATTCCGACTAATCGATGTCCAAAATCAGAAGTACTGTCCTTTCCAAAATATGGCAATACTGATTCCACTAACCCTAGAAACAGTTTCACAAGTTTGCCATCTAACATGCATCAATATATAATAAAAACTGCAAGCTAATGCTCCCTGCAAGACTTAAAGCAGTTAATGTGGACCAACCAAACTAATCTGGAAACATTTCTGTCAACATTGGGAAAACATGGAAAGGCATATATAGCTTAAATCAAGGAAACGTGCCTTCTACACTGAATATATTAGGCTGAACTGTAAACACTGACAGGTGTAAAAAAACGTGGACTGAGATAATGAGAAGGGATTAGGTAATGTAAACCGAACGTGTGGACAGGCAGTACCAAATCAAGATATAAGTCATAAGAGAAATTCAGAAGCTTTCGGTTTTGTATAAGGTGTATCAATATAATCAAGACTTAGATATACAAAATGATAAGAAGTTTCTTTGATTAGTTACTCACCACAACAGCGATTCACATGCTACTAAAGTTTGTGTGGAGGGCATATGCAAGGATGTCCCGTAGTGCTGACAGAGCAATTGAACCAAGCAAATAAAACAACAACTTATATTTATTGCTCCACAGGGGCACCATTCAACATACGGTCCTCCAAAAACAGAAACAGCCTTATCTAACCTATCCTACAGACTCAAAACACTTCAGAGATCTCATTACTTTTGTTCCATGAAATGAAATTTTAACTGGTATTTTTTTTCTATTTCAATCTCTGATGGATGAAACCGAAGTTGTTCAGAATGGAGGCAGAAACCATGGGTATATAGTCTCGCTTTTTCACTAGTTTACCATTCAACAAGTATCACTATACAGTAAAATCTGCATGCTAATGCTCCCATCAAGACTAAAAGCAATTAAACTCTACCAGCATATTTAATGTGGAATCATCTGCCTCTCGCCTTATGGGTAGAACCTCAAAAGATAAATCATATATCTATACTGTCAATGTTGAGGAACCATGCAAACAATTGACAACTCAAAATCTGATCTGTGGCTGAATTATGGTACATTAACAAATTGTCTGAATTTCATAATTTTATACAAGAACAAACTAATCAAGACACACATAAGGAGAGGAGGTTTCTTTTATCAATTATTCCTTACACCAGCAACTCACGTGCTAATGAAGTTTATATGTTGAGCTTATGCCAGAGTCCTAGATACATAATTGACTCAACAAAGACACAATCAACAAAATTCCAACATTTATTGTTCCACAGCTACCATTTAATGCATATCAAATACATAGGTTAAAATATATAATTATCTTAAAATGGGAACAACCTTACGTAACCATTTTGCAGACCAATCATTTCGGAAGCATCACTACTTTTGTAACTGACACAAAATAGTAACTAGGTAAGTCATATTTTACCTCAATCTGCAATGGAATAAGCCAAAGGAGTTTTGCAAAATGAACACAGCAATGATGGAAATGTACACTTCCCCTTTCCTCGTCATAACTTCTAAGAGAAAAAACACTGATAAGGAAGCCGACAGTATAGCTTAAGTACAAGATATTGTCCACATTGAACTTGAGTGCACGCCAAATTTGGAGAGTAGACAATTTGATAAATCCAAATGACTGCAAAGTGTTAAAGAATAAACACATGCCATCTGAGTCAAGACATGAAAAGAGGCCATATTTCATGGTCATAGACAAACAAACTCATAGGTAATTTCTATTAAACCGAGAGCATAAACCAACTATAAAATAAAAATATCTATAAAGGATAGTAGGTCCTTTGGGTGATTATTATGGAATAACACTTAAAAATTGGCCTCACTAAATTCCAATCTAGAGATTTGAAAAAAATAAAAATAAAAATAATAATAATAATATTCTGCAAAAATATCCCAGACTTAATTCATAAAAAGACATCATACTGTCTTTTATGAATCTGTAAAAAGGAAAAAGAAGGTCTAAAGAAACTATATTTTAATACAGAAGATAAAAGCAAAGGATGACAACTGTCTAATATCTAGCAAGGTTATTTACTGCAGAAAGAAAGGAAACTTCTCTTTCTTTATCTGCCAGATGCTTCAAAAGGAGATTATCTGCTTTCTACTACCCTCCTTAGAGACAATGGCGTCAAGAAACTTCTAAACTTTGATATAAACTAAAATGAAAAGTCTCTTTGCTTTTTTGTATCCATCCCACTTTTCAACATTTATGTCAATCTTTTCTAACAAAGGATTGTCTCCATCCTTCCACTACTTCACTCACATTTTCTCTTCTTTGCTAACATGCAAAGTAATTCTTTATTTATATAAAAAAGAAGAGCATAGAAGATAAGGAGAAGATAAGAGAAAACTTATTTAACAAAAAGACCTTATCTAAGCCTTCAAAAAGTACCAAAAAAGCAAGCTTGACTCTGTTGGCATGTATCTAATATTCACTTGCAATATAACACAATCTCATAAATTAGACTGAATACAACAAGCAGTTATTACTCTGATCAAAATCAACGATGGTAAAAATTTTGATCACATTGTCGGCAATAAAAGACACATCCAGCTAAGAACTAGCTACGTTGCAGCATCATTTTTTGCATGACCAACGTGTCTCTCAAAAAGAAGATTGCTCACTCATCACACTATGATCGTCCACCTAAACCCCAATGCGCGTCCTCATCTTCCTTCCTTGCCTGTCCTTCATATTTAAATTAAATGTTTCATCTCCAACACTCATCATACCCTCTCGATCACTGCCTGCAACAAGTCATTGACCCATCCTGCAATTGCCTCAGCCCCTGAGTGACTTTCTATTGGCTCTATATTCCTTGATAACTACAACCCACAAACCATGAGAAACCTAATCTTTGAAGAGCCTGAAGTCGGGGCACCAGAACATGCTTCAAGCAGTCTGCGCTATGCCTGGGAATCAATACGAGCCCCAGTGATAATACCACTCCTAAAACTAGCAGTCATACTGTGCTCAGCTATGTCAATCATGCTATTTGTTGAAAGAGTAGTCATGGCAACTGTAATTTTAATCGTCAAAGTGCTGGGGAAGAAAAAGTATAGAAAGTACAATTTGGATGCCATGAAGCAGAAACTACAGAGAAACAAAAGATACCCCAAGGTTTTGATCCAAATACCGATGTATAATGAGAAAGAGGTACCATTGCCTTTTAATTAAGAAGTCTTTCACAGATTGGTCTTTTGAGTATGCTATATTACATGTATGCATCTTTACCATTTTAATATCCACAGATCATTCCGTCACCTTATTCTAGAATGCTGTGTAAGTGACCAGATCAGTTGCTAGTGGTTTATGATTCTGAACAACCATACCAAACTCTAAGTATATCCTTTATCATTTGTGATAGTAGAAAGAATTAAGACCAGCTTTAAATGGGAAGAAATCAACCGGATTCTGTGCTCTCAAACATTTATCCCATGTCATTAGTAATTAATTCCCTTATTCCCACATTCTTATTTTTATTCATTCTTTCTTTCTTTTTTCTTCACCTTTAAATTTTATCAACAAAGTCTAGCATCGTTAAAGGCCCTTTACTAAGGGTGCCCTTTCAGATTGTCATTAATATCTGTACTACCACAAACATCATTTTAACAATCAATAATGCTGGGGCATAAGCATAACCATGGTGACATAACATTAAGTAATAAATCAAGCTAACAGATAAAGTAAAGGAACACACAAGTCAGTTGTGTCTGTCCAAACTAGGAATGTGCAATAAAAGGGAAACAGTAATGTTGGAAATTACTGAAGAACAAAGATGAAGTACCTCAACTGAAAAGTTGCAATTTCTGCTTCCAGGTTTACAAGCTTTCCATTGGAGCAGTATGTGGGCTTTCATGGCCATCCGACAAACTCATAGTTCAGGTTCTTGATGACTCGACAAATCAAGTCTTAAGGGTATCTGATTAATCCAGTAAAGCTTCATTGCAGATCACATGCACGCATGTGTGTGATTGATATATGCAGTAACCATGTGTTTACAAACATGCAGGAATTGGTTGAATTGGAGTGTCACAAATGGATAGCGAAAGGTGTGAATGTCAAGTATGAAACAAGGAGAAATCGTAATGGTTACAAGGCAGGTGCTCTGAAAGAGGGTTTGGAGAAGCAATACGTCGAGGATTGTGAGTTTGTTGCAATATTTGATGCTGATTTTCAGCCAGATGCGGATTTTCTTTGGAATACAATTCCTTATTTGCTTGAGAACCCAAAATTGGGATTGGTTCAGGCAAGATGGAAATTTGGTAAGTAACTGGTAAAACCACCTGGTTAAATTGTTGAAGCCACATCAGTGTGGCAGCAAACTTTATTAAGGAGTCCAGTGAATCTAGGTTTTTTTAATGTTTTTTGAGGTATGTATAGTGAATTCAGAAGAATGTATGATGACAAGGCTTCAAGAGATGTCACTCGATTATCACTTCAGTGTTGAGCAGGAAGTAGGCTCTTCAACGTACTCATTCTTTGGGTTCAATGGTAAGTTATGAGGCTAATTGGACTAAATTCAGACAAGCACCTTAGCATATTGGCTTATTCAGACTTCCTCTATAACATACAGGGACAGCAGGAGTGTGGCGGATCCAAGCAATAAAAGATGCCGGAGGATGGAAAGACCGAACTACAGTGGAAGATATGGACCTTGCAGTTAGGGCAAGCTTGCAGGGCTGGGAATTCATTTTTGTGGGTGGCATAACAGTGAGTTACCCATATCATATCTAATTGCTTTGATACAATATCATGTTCTAAGTTTGAATAACCCATAAACAAGCCCCTGCCCCTGGGCGCTGCTTCTATTGCTTGCAGGTCAAAAATGAACTACCAAGTACATTTAAAGCATACCGATATCAGCAGCATAGGTGGTCATGTGGTCCAGCTAACCTATTTAAGAAAATGACCAAAGAAATCCTCCTTTGTAAAGTAAGTAAACTCTAATTTTCACATCAACAGCTGGAAACAATTCAATTTCTTATAGAATCATGACTTAAAAACTCTTGTACTGATTGGAACCTATATTTATCATCCAGAGGGTATCGCTTTTCAAGAGACTTCATCTTATCTATGCTTTCTTCTTTGTGAGGAAAATAGTTGCACACTGGGTCACATTCTTCTTTTACTGCATAGTTATACCAGCTTGTGTGATAGTTCCAGAAGTCAGTCTCAGAAAGCAGATTGCCATATATATCCCAGCAACCATTACTATTCTAAATGCAGTCTCCACCCCAAGGTAATTGGTTTCTGATAGCAGTATAAATTTATTCAGCATCCCTCAGTTATCTGAATTATACTACATAATTTATATATGGGACAGATCTGTACATCTGCTTGTACTCTGGATACTCTTTGAGAATGTCATGTCACTCCATCGAACTAAAGCAGCAATTATAGGACTCCTGGAAGCAAACCGTGTCAATGAATGGGTTGTGACAGAGAAGCTAGGAAATACCATGAAACAGAAGAGCAATGCAAGGCCATCAACATCAAGAACTTCTCGGTTTCAAATTTTAGAAAGGTACCAGCAGCTTACCTAATCTGCCTAAACAAAGCAATCTATTCAACCAACACAACAAATTGGCAGTGAATTACTCTGTAATTACATATAAAAAGATGATTCAACTGTTTAAGATAAACTTAAAATTGCAGGAAAAATAGTAACAGAACAACCATAATGTTTTAATTACTCTTTTATATAAAGGAACGTTTGGTAGAGGAATTCTTTTTAGTTTCCCACAAATCCTGACCTGGGAATCCTAAATTCCCATATTTGATATGCTTTTTTAAAAATCACATTCCTGGGAAACTAGCATTGCCAAGAATGCTTTTTGGTCATATTTCCCCTAAAAAACATTCCTATGGGACGGGGTGGGAATCTTGCTTTCCAATTGGAATGGGAAAGTTTTTGTTATTTGAAAAGACTATTAAATCCTAGTTTCTCACGGACAATATTAATATTAAGTTAAAATACGTTTTTGTTTGAAGAAAAGAATCCGCATATGAAATTAAGGTATGAACAGATACTGGTCTACGCTAATTATTTCAAAAATTTTATTTTTAACATTTTTATAATATTTTAAAATTTAAATTTTCAATTAATCTATATCCAAGGATATTTTTTTAAAATAATACAAACATTCCCAAGATAGATGCCCTGAAACCAAAGGTGGGAATCAAATATTCTCAAATAACATTATCAAGAATGTTTAAGGCCTACCAAACACATTTTTAACATCTTCATGAATCATGATTCCTAGCAAAGGTAAAGAATGCAGTTACAATATTTGTCTTACTCCCTATAATTTATCCGATGCATACTTATGACCTTTTACCTCAATCAACAGGATCCACCCATTGGAGATTATAGTGGGGATGTACATGCTGCACTGTGCAATATATGACCTGCTATTTGGACACGATCATTTCTTTGTCTATCTGTTGTTGCAGGCAGGGGCTTTCTTTACAATGGGATTTGGGCTAGTGGGAACGTTTGTCCCCAACTAATGCTTAAAGGCAATGATCAAACTATTGGTGTTTCAATCAGTACTGTTTGTGCTTGCATAACTAGTAGAATAATGTTAATGAGTATAGAACTGATGAGTAGCTACAACTATCTATCTAGTAGAACCAATCCACATGGTACCAGGACCTATTTGTACCCATGCATACCAAGCATAGCATAAGCGTGTATACATGTCCATAATATGCAGCTTTAATTAATCTATTGTCCCCTTAACCAATGTTATTAAAACCGGACCGGTCATCGACTCGGTCAGTCATCAAGTTAATGGGTCACTGATCGAACCAATGAGTCACTGATTGAACCGGATGAACCGGTATATATAAAATTTATAAGAAAACATGTATATATATTATACTTTTGAGCCTAATACACGACAACATCACTGGTTCAGTGGCACTACATGCGCTTGCACATCTGTGAGATCCGTGTTCGATTCCTACTAAGCACATCCCTGGATGAATTTTTGGAATTTATTCTCAATTCCAATCACACGTGCTCACACGTGTTGGACCGGTCCGAGCGATATGTGGTTCAACCGACTGGTTCAGTCAAGTTAGACTGGTTCAACCGCGGGTTGATGACGTCGGCGCCGGTTCGATAGCCTAAGCGGTCCGATTTTAATAACACCGCCCTTAACATAGTATTCACAAACAAATAAGAAGGGAACACCTTGTAGGCTTGTTTCTCTTCTAAAACCAGCTTAGTCTCATGATCAGCAGAGGATATAAGCAATGTGATAACCACACCAAAATAATAAAACAAAAATGAAAAAAATATATAAATTTGACATTATCTGCCAAATTACTGGACACTCAAGTTACAAGTTTCAACACAACCTAAGAGGCAAATCCTGCCTTATTCCTCTCTCTTGCTATTTCTCACAAAAGTGAATGGAGATAAACCTTTTAGGCTACATGAAGAGAGGAAATCAAGATAAATATAACTTCAGTGGACTACTTTCAATGAAAATGAGTATTTCCTCCTATATAGTAAAAATGTACATTTTTTCTATTAAAAAAAAAAACGCACTCCACTCATATCACCCACACTTCGACTGAGGCTTTTCCTCAAAATGTAATGCATTGTAAACTGGAGAAAGGGATTCAGCTTTTCTCAAACACAACATTGCATCTATGCCAGTAAGTTGTGTCGGGCATACTGCTGACTGACCAGTGACCGTAGAATCTTGTGTAGTTGTAGCAAATATAACTTTTACAATACTATCCTGTTCTCAGAGAACTTCCAAAACTAGCTTCAAAAACTTCAACAAGATTAATAATTTATCCTAATTAATGGAATATCAAACCTTCAAGCATTCGGCTTCATAAACTGTGCATGTTATTTCTTGTGATGACCCCACCTAATGGGAAAAGACTTGGTTATTGTTGTTATTCTTAATAACCATGCCGATTCAACATATGCCAAGAGTTGCAAATTTGTACGAAAACAAACCTACTGCATTATGCTCCTTCACTCTTACCACGTTTAGTAATTTCAAAAGAAAAGCATTCCATAATATCATTGAACTCACCAACGTCAAAAGAAGCACAATAAGAAGATTCCAACCAACTAAAAAAATCTGGAAAAAGCACATGCACAACTAAACAACGAGCATTTCCGCTTCTCCAAATAAAACAAAATATCATAAAGGCATAGTTTCACAAGGAATGCATTTCTAAAATTTGGAAGGGAAGAGATAAGACCGACTCTTAGAAAAAGTTCATGAGTAATGATAATTTGGAAATATCATCATATGGATAACTTTTATTAAATAAGCAGCATTCTAGAACTGAAAGAGAATTGATTTTACTAAATACTAACTATAGACATCTGAGTGTAAGCAACTTTAGTATGGTAAAAATAAGATGAGAAAATTTAGATCAGTTATCAAACAAATCATTCCATTCAAGATTCAAGCGGGAAAAAAAAATTAGCCTGTAATATGGCCTTCTGCTCACTCATACATAGAAAGAGGAGGGAGGGGCTAGAGAAAATAGATATTTGGTATAGGTAATGTACTTGATTGGATAAAGAGTACGAACAGAAGGAGATGCTTTGGTATATGTAGATGCAGAGATGTGCACGCACACAGGCATGAGAGTGTGCACGCACATAAAAAAACAAGTACTCAAGAACTGCGGTAAAAAAATTAAAGGTAAATGAAAATACCAATAATGAAGACAAAAAACATGAACGAAATAATTCAAATTCTGATTTACTTTAGATCATCCAGTTTAACCTCGTACTGTTCACCAGTAGAGAGAATTTTGACACCAACCATACCCCTTTGCCACTCAGAACTCCCCACTAATACCAGCCGCTGAGCATTTGTTCGGGCTGCTCGTTTAAAAACCCTAGAAGAAAATAAATAGGAAGAAATATATATCATATAGAAAGACTTGTAGACCATGCAAGCATGCTTTAAAAGAAAAAGGAGAAAATAATGAAAAAAATTCAAACCATTTAAGAGGTTTGCTTTCCAAAACCAAGTCAACACTGTGTCCTTTTTCTCTGAGAATGTTAGCAACCATAGCAGCTGCTGCTTGAAGATCTTCATCCAAGGCACACACAATGTTATCTATTTGCAAGCTGAGCTCTGGTAGCAGACCCTTCTCTCTGAGCAACTGTTAAGAAAAAGAATTCAAGAATAGTTGGAAAAAGAGAAACAGGAGTACAGACGCTAAAATTAAGACATCAGTTCACAGCAGAGATCAGCATTAACAAGGAACCCAGCATTCATGAATTGAAAACAATAAACCAGAATTCAGAGTCCTTGCAGAGTTACAGTGCACGTAAGGAAGGGGTTTCCCGACTATACTGTAACATCATGATAGATGCATATCACCTTACATGAATGGGCCCCTTAAAGACATTATCCTCTTTGCCCCAAAACCTCTAGATTAATACCAAGAAGTAGAACTACTTAAATTTCCCAATACAAACCCACATCACTAAAAGCTGTGTAACTTAGAAACATGATATTACTGCTTTAAGAGCTTTTGAAGCATATTACAATCAGGCTTTCTAACAAACTGTTTGTATAGATAAGAACTGTTTAAAAGATGTCAAAGTTTGAGGCAGAAAGGAATTCATAAAAATGCAAAACATGGTCTGTTATTCATAATATGGTGGGTTCCCATTCTTCTTGCTACTGAAAACTTATAGACTTACTTCCACTATGACTGCATCACCAAATCCAAAACCACAAGCAGCAATGTCATCAGCACCAAGAGTTGAGAACAAATGATCATATCGGCCACCACCACAGATAGCTCGCAGCTTTCCTTCTCGGTCAAAACCCTACTGAAGAATTTAATCATTGAAAGAGAGAAAGAAATACGGCACCCAAATTATACCATAGCTACAAATTAGCACAATAATAGGAACCATCATAATAAATAAAGCTGTCTGTTTTTCTTACTGTGTAACTGTAAATAAATGGAAAGCATAGTGAAGAATGCAATTTGGTTGCTGCAAAATATAGCCAATAAAACTTTGGTACGCTTGCAATCATTTGCAACGTGGCAGTTTTATTCTTAAATAATATAAACTCTTTCTTTTTCACTTTTTTATATAAAATAAAGAATTCTTTAAGAGAAAAAAGTACAGAGTAAGAAGATAGGATTCCGTATATGACTCTATTTTCTTGGAGATAATGAAATAATGCAATCACCAAGGATATTACATGCTACAGCCACTTGCCCCAAGAAGTTGAACATATCATGCTCTTCACCTCGATGTTACATTAGTAGGTATGCACTTCACAGTATCTCAGGAAAAACAACAAAGTGTTCTGTAATGTGTTCAAGCCTATGAAAAATTGCTTCAAACCAAGATTATGGTTTTCATCATGCACTTAAGCCTTTACATGCCAAAATCAATAATCATACATGTGCTCGGTGCAATAATGCCTGAAGAGTATAAATTTAAAGAACAAGAAACTTCTGAAAATTTGAATGACCCTTATATACACTTGTCACAGAATCAGGTCATTCATTACCCAATGAGAAAAGATATTGAATTATGCAACAGAGGCAATCCATAAGCAAGAATTTAGTCCAAGAAGGTTCGAAATTATTCATATTCTTGTAAACAATCACGTCTAGTTAGTATTAACAATGAAGGAAATCAAACCTCAAATACAATGCCAGTGTAGTAAGCAAGGCCACGAACAACTGATGCATCAAATTGAAGCCATTTTGAGTAACCAAACTTCTCAGCAAGTGAGAATAGCTGTTTCAGATCAGCTAGTGCTTCCCCGCGGCTTCCATGTCTCTCTGAATAGTACCAAATTTAGATTTCATATAAGCTGCCTGATTTGTTTTTTATAAACAAATGCATACTATATGAACTTTATGGTGACATAAATGGGCTTCAAGTTCAAGAAAAAGGTAACTCAAGGAGAATTGTTTTAATCTAACAAGAGGGACATGATATGTAACCCAAAATAAATAATTAAATAAATCCGTAGAAGCATAAATGACATCAAGTAGCATACCAATAATAATATGAAATGGACTAAACTTCAGGAGACTTTAACAAACTACCCAACTTTTCAACATCTCATCCAGGATATTCTGAAAAAATGAAGCTTCCATCAAAACGAGAAACAAATGCAAGACGTTCTAGCAACCTTGGAGTGTAATTTTTGCATCTTTTAAGGAGATTTCTTTGGATGAGCTGCTCCATCGAGATAAGATTAGGCACTTGGCTTTTTTGGGAGTAACACTTGTAGTCTTTTTAAAGGGGCTTCTCTTTCAGAAATGTTGAAAGATTGGACGGCTTTACTTCATTGATGTCTTCTCTGTTTGTCCTCTTTTTATTTTTATTTTTGTACAAAGGATTTCTTATCCTCCCAACTCCTTGTAATCATCTTCTCTTTGACTTAATGATTTTCTTCTTTTATCAAGAAAAAATAATGAAAAAAATTCTTTACGAAACAAAAATTAATTCTTCATTATGTACATGCCATGACTTAGGCAATGATATATCAGCAGCATCAAAGGCTTGCATAGTTGCACCTATATTCTTAAATTCATAAACCTACTCTCAAGCACAAAGGTAGAACTGGTTATTTTATCATGTTTCAATGACTACAAAATATACAATTTTCAGGAAATTTGTAATACTTCAATATCAATTAACTGTGAAGGCTGAAGGGGGAACCTTCCAACTCCGCCAATGACTTTACAGAAAGGACTTGCAATAGCTCCTGGACTGCCTCTTCTGATACACCAGCAGCCTTCAACTCTTTTTTTATCTCATCAACTGGAATTTTCTCAATCTGCATTTAAAAATAACAATTTTTTATTAAAAACAATTAGCTTTGAGACTGAATTTGATTATTTCTCTGGCATTATATTCGATAATCAGGAATATGCTTTATCAATAAAAATAGGGGCTAGCTACAGAAACTTGGTGACATCTGATGTTGCCTTCAGCCTTTGGGATTCGACATTAAACTATGCAATTGTATCACCTTTTGCATAGTGGATCTCAGAAAATGTTTCTTGACCATAAGAAGCAGAAGCAGCTGTAGGAAAGGGTGAACCATGTACATCCTAGATCATTCCAATTAATATCACTATATTGCTTGTTATTTATGAACCATGAGAACAAATAGGAGCTTTAATAATCTCCATGGTATTTGTTTCTCTAGAATAAACAAGGATCAAGAATTTTAGAGCACCATCAACAATAAGAAAAATAAAATAAAATAAAATAGCAAGAATATGCATAACTCACTTTATCAATAATGACGCAGACCTTGCCAAATAAATTTTCAGGTACGGAATAAGACTTCAATACTTCCTGTAGAACCTGTAAAGCAAGAAGATAAACAACAGAGTGAAAGGCAATCATAAAACCAAAGCAATACCTAGAACCACATGAACTAGCATTGTTCATTAGACAGACCGTGCTTACCTACAAAGGTGAGACAAATTACATGCAAAAATTGAGGTAAACACAATTAGGACACTTCAAAACATGTTCTAAATTAATCATGTCATTACAAGAAGAGAAAGCAAGAATGCTACCAAAAAAGAATCATCAATAACAAGCATAGGCTGCATAGCATGAACTTAAATTGTAATATTGCAAAGAGCTATAGGGTATAGATATATTGTACTCCTGAGTCCTAATAAACCAAGCCAATTTAGCCAAGCTTGGAGAACACATGATGCTCAAACGAACCTTCAACCCTCTGTTGCTGCCATTAACACATCCATTATATCTACATTGCCGTGACATTTCAACCACAGATCCAGCAAACTGCTAGAAGTTTTTTTATACATCTGATTCAATATATCATACATCTTGACAAGTTAATATATTAATATTCATATGCCTCGAAATTGAATCCTGAAACACCACCCAGCATAACACAGTTTTTAGGAGCAGACATGACATTTACATGTCTTGAGTAATAATATTAATTAATGCAAGCCCGTTAAGTACATAAAGTCTTAAAAAGAAGAGATAATGCAATACAAACAGCACTATGGAAGGAATCTAGGTCCACCAACCACCATTCATATAAAGAAAACAAAGTCGGCACCTTTCGACTGGAAACCTTAAATCCAACATCTGATTCTGTAATTCCTATCCGCTTGAACAAAGTAACAATAGAAGATATAAGCTCCGCTTCAGCCTACAATATAAGAAGAAGCATGGTCACAAAATATATACAAAATATAACAATCCAATGCATTCAATAGGATCATTAGTATTGTGTTAGACTGGTTAGGCAGAAAAATCTATCTAGTTGAGTTTATTGAAGGATTCTCTGCAAGGAATGCCTTGGCAGAGTAAACAGATTCACTTTACAAAGAATTACAGTTATGATTAGCAAGAAAGAACTCTAGGGATCCGAGAGCCTAGCCTCTCCACTACTTTCTCAATTAACAGAAAAGATGCCTCCTAACTTCCCTCCTCTCCTTTATTTATACTCTCTAACTAACATGGTCTAATTGACATATATTGTTGGTTCTGCTACTGATTGTTAGTTGGCTTGGTCTGTCTGTTTCTTCTGTAGTAAGCCTTGTATATAGGAGGCCTTGTACTGCTAACAATACTCCCCCCCAAAAGTTTCACCTTGTCCTCAAGGTGGAAAAGGGGAAACTGTCCATTTATTACTTCATATGACTCCCAAGTGGCCTCAAATTCTGGTAAATCCTTCCATCGGATCAGCACCTGTGCTTGGCCTGCATCTCCAGGCCTGACAGCCAGCAGCTGTTCTGGTTCAACTAACAGCTCTAGCTCTTCACTTAGGCCCCGAGGCAGAGGTTGTGGCACAACTGATGGCCCTATAGCCTTCTTAAGAAGTGAAACATGAAAAGTAGGATGGATTTTGCTCTCGTGGAAGCTCAAGTTGATAAGCGACCTTCCCCCTGTTTTTGTTGATTCGGTAGGGTCCGTAGAAACGAGGCCAAGCTTCTCATTCATCTTTTTAGCTAAAGATCGCAGATCGGTATGGTTGCGGCTTTAAGTAGACCCAATCCCCACCGCATAGGTAATCTCCCTCCTTGACTTGTCTGCTTGTGGCTTTCATTTGCCCTTGAGCCTTTAGAAGATTGCTCTTGAGGTCATGTAAAAGCATATCTCTTTCCCGTGTCATAATATTTACTTCTTCTACTGCTGATGGGATGGTAGCCCCTTTAAGTAAATGGGGAGGATCCCTTCCATATAGGGCTTTAAAAGGTGTCAGCTTGGTTGAACTATTGTAATTAGTGTTAAACCAAAACTCAGCCCAACTGAGCCATTTCGACCACTGCCTGGGCTTAGATCCTGTTAAACATCTCAAATATGTCTCCAAACAACGATTAATCACTTCAGTTTGCCCATCGGATTGTGGGTGATAAGCAGAACTGAATTTCAGTTTAGTCCCTGCCAATTTGAAGAGTTCAGTCCAGAAATTACTGAGAAACACCTTGTCTCTATCTGAAACAATGGTGGATGGAAAACCATGCAGTTTTACTACTTCTCTGATGAAGACTTCAGCTACATCCTTTGCAGTGAATGGATGGCTCAATGGAATGAAGTGTGCATACTTAGTGAGTCTGTCCACTACCACCAATATGGTATCTTTACCTTGAGTTTTGGGTAGACCCTCCACGAAATCCATTGAAACGTCTGCCCAGACTTGAGATGGAATTGGAAGAGGTTGCAAGAGGCCCGCGGGGGATAAAGTCTGATATTTATTGGATTGACAAATCTCACATGTGGTTACATATTGATGAATGTCTTTCCTCATACCTTCCCAATATACCAAAGCTGCTATCCTTTTGTAGGATCTGAAAAATCCTGAGTGTCCTCCAATGGCTGAACTATGAAATTCTTTGAGTAGGGTAGGAATTTTGGGAGAATTTCGGGGTAAAACCAGTTTTCCTTTGTATAGCAGCTTCTTGTTTACAAATGAATATCCTGGGTGTGATTGAGGGTCGCGAATGAGGTCCTGTATGATGCCCTGCAGTTTGCTATCGTTGTGGACTTCTTTTTCCCATTCTTCAACTTCAGATAACTGGACCACAGATATGGCAGCATAAGTCATTATGCGGGATAATGCATCTGCTGCTCTATTATCGCTGCCCGGTTTGTACTTGATTTCAAAATCAAATCCCAGTAGCTTTGAAGTCCATTTGAATTGGTCCTCAGTTAACACTATCTGTTCTGTCAGGAATTTCAAGCTTTTCTGATTTGTGTGAACAACAAAATGTCTCCCCATCAAATAATGCCGCCATTTCTGGACTGCCATAACAATTGCCATTAACTCTCGTTCATATACTGACTTCTTCCGAGCTCTCTCAGACAGGGTTTGGCTAAGAAATGCCACTGGTCTGCCTTCTTGTAATAGAACAGCTCCAAGCCCCTTACTAGAAGCATCTGTTTCTACCACAAACTGTTTAGAAAAATCTGGTACCGTAAGGGTGGGTAATGCAACCATGGCTGATTTCAGTTGTTCGAAAGCTTCCTCAGCTTCCTCATTCCATTGGAACCCATCTTTTCGTAATAGCATGGTCAAGGGTTGAGCAATCTTGCCATAGCCCTGCACAAATCTTCTGTAGTACCCAGTGAGGCCTAAGAATCCTCTTAGAGCCTTGCAATCCTTTGGAACCGGCCACTGTTTCATAATTTCCAGTTTTTTGGGATCTGCTGCTACACCCTGTCCCGATATAATATGACCTAAGTACTCAATTCGTTCTTGCCCGAAAGTGCACTTTTTTCTGTTGGCATATAACTGATTTTTCTGCAGCAGGCCCAACACAACCTGTAGGTGCTTTTTATGATCTTCCTTGGTCTTACTATATACTAGAATGTCATCAAAGAATACGAGGGCGAACTTCCGGAGATATGGTTTCAGCACTTCATTCATGAGAGCCTGAAAGGTAGAGGGTGCATTTGTGAGGCCGAACGGCATGACAACAAATTCATAATGGCCTTCGTGGGTCCTAAATGCTGTTTTGCATATATCTTCTTCTTTCATACGGATTTGGTGATACCCTGCACGCAGGTCTAGTTTAGAAAAAAAACATGCTCCTCCCAACTCATCTAGCAACTCATCAATGATCGGAATGGGGAATTTGTCCGGTACCGTGACCTTATTCAGGGCCCTGTAGTCAACACAAAAACGCCAGCAGCCATCTTTCTTTTTAACTAGAATGATGGGACTGGAATATGGGCTACCACTAGGTCTAATGACACCTGATTTCAGCATATCTGTTACAAATCTCTCTATCTCATTCTTTTGGTAGTGGGGATACCTGTATGGACGCAAATTTGGTATTTCAGCTCCCTCTTTGAGGACAATGGCATGGTCATGTCTCCTGGGGGGTGGTAACCCTTGAGGTTCTGCAAAGATTTCAGCATGACTCTCCAGCACCTCATCCAACCATTGCCCTTCTGCCGAGCTTTCATCATAGGTAGTCTGCATGTTGTGACAGTCTAATAGGAATCCTTGTCCCTCTGTTTGAATGGCCTTCATAATTGATCTAAGGGAAGCTACTGCTCTTGCCATAGCTGGTTCCCCTCTTAAAACTAAAGTACCCTTAGGAGATGGTATCTTTAGTGTTAATTCCTTAAAATTTGCCCTGATTTCCCCTAGGCCGGCCAACCACTCCATTCCTAGTACCACATCAACTCCACCTAATTCAAAAATGTAGAAGTTTTGTTGTACTTCTAATCCTTGAATTTTTACCCTTAGGTTTGGACAGACCCCTTCACATTGTATCTTCCTACCATCTCCCACTTCTACTGTATACGGGGCTGTCTTTCTTACTTGCAATTCTTCCTTTTCCACCAATAAGGATGAAACAAAATTATGTGATGCTCCACAATCAATCAGCACTGCTACCTTCTTGTCTCCTACCTCTCCCCACATCTTAATAGACTTCTTTGAAGTGAGGCCTGTGATGCTATAGAGGGACAATTGCAAATTCTTTAACTCTGCTTCATTTGTTTCAGACTCCTCCTCCTGCCTTTCTTCCATTTCTTCTTCATCCAAGGTTAATAAGAGCAATTGTTTGTTCGTACACACGTGCCCTGGGCCAAACTTGCCATCACACTTGAAACACAACCCTTTTGCCCTTTTCTCATCTTTCTCAGCAGGTGTTAGTACTCTAAATTATCTTCCTCTGTAAGATCCTGCCGTTTTCAAGCTATTGGAGTCAGCGCTTGAACTGGTACTTTTGTTGTTCCCAGAACTGTGTGAATTACCTCTATTGCCGGGATCCCACGTGACTGTTCTTGTATTAGCGTAATTCCGGGTATTTCCCCCGCCTCTGTTTACGACCAAGACCCCTTTACTCAACAACTCGTTCCGTTCATCCACTTGCTGTGCGAACCTCACCATCTCCGATAGGGTCTTCAAAGAATGCATCTTTAATTCAGCTTTAATCAGATCATTTAACCCGTTTAGGAAAATTCCCTTCATATATTCGGGATCGGCCCCTTTTAGAGGAGCAGAGTAGAGCTCGAACTTCTCCCGATACTCTGCCACGGTGCCCGTTTGTCTGATGCTCATCAACATTTCAAAAGGGTTTTGGTTGATCGAAGGTTGAAACCTCTCGATCAAGGCTGTTCGAAACTCTTCCTAGGTGGGGTTAGTCACACAGATTTCCCACCATTGATACCAGTTGAGCGCTTTCCCTTCCATTGCCACCATCGAAGCCTGCAGTTTCTCGCAATCGGATACCCGCCTCATTTCGAAATAGCGCTCGATTCTGTTGACCCATCCGTACGCATCATCACCACTGAAAATAGGGATTTCGAGTTTCCTCCATTTCTCTTCCCTCTGTTCGTCATCTTTCGCCCCTATTGTTTCTTCCTCTTCGTTACTCTAGGTTCTGTCGTTGTTGCTGTGGTTATTGTTGGAACTTCGTTGTAGGAGAGTCAAAATCGCGTCAAATTGCTTGCGATTTTCATCAAACTGCCTTCGATTTTCCGATTGCTGTTCCTCTACAATTCGCCTCAGTTCTTGGCGATCAAATCGATCGTCTTCGCGACCACGTCGCATCTCTTCCATTCCGCGTTCCAGGGCTTCAATTCTTGATTCCATTCTTCTCGTATGGACCATGTACCACTCCCAGAAAAGAGCTTTGATACCAGTGTTAGACTGGTTAGGCAGAAAAGTCTATCTAGTTGAGTTTATTGAAGGATTCTCTGCAAGGAATGCCTTGGCAGAGTAAACAGATTCACTTTACAAAGAATTACAGTTATGATTAGCAAGAAAGAACTCTAGGGATCCGAGAGCCTAGCCTCTCCACTACTTTCTCAATTAACAGAAAAGATGCCTCCTAACTTCCCTCCTCTCCTTTATTTATACTCTCTAACTAACATGGTCTAACTGACATATATTGTTGGTTCAGCTACTGATTGTTAGTTGGCTTGGTCTGTCTGTTTCTTCTGTAGTAAGCCTTGTATATAGGAGGCCTTGTACTGCTAACATATTGTCATTCAAAATTATAAACTAAGGTACACAATGTGAACCAACGATGAAAATTCCCCCAAGAAAGCATGCCAAAGAGACAATATAAATAAAACACAACACATTTCATGACCTTGTTATGATCAACATCGAGAAACTTTCATTACTTTGTCACTCAATTAATAATAGAAGAAACGAATTCATCTGTTGTTGTAAAAGAATGAGAATGAATAAAAAGAAAGAAATTACTTTCCCAAGGATTTCACCATGGCTGCAACACTAATATAATGAAAATGTCACAACTATGAACTGATGACACTGTAGTGCCATGCTTTCCAGACCAGTCGTGAAACATATGACCAGAAAGAGGGTAGCCCATTACTTCAAAAAGTGTGTATAGCAGGCAGCACATACCATAACCCCAGGAACACCAATGATGTCCATATTCCACTGGTAGTGCTCACGACGACGCCCCCTTGTCATTCTCTCATACCGCCAACATTGTCCAACAGTGAACCACTTCAATGGTAGTGATATGGACTTCCTGGAAAGAAAAGAACAAACATAAACATGATAATTTGGCACCTGCATACAAAAATCATCTATATAGGTTATACTGTAATTATTTAGACATAGACCTAAAACTACAAATATAGGAAAACCAAAATTTAGCATGTCAAAATGGATTATACCCTTTCTGTATCACCAGCCTTGCCAAAGAAGGAGTGAGTTCGGGCCTCAGTGCAACACGGCGTTTACCTTGATCTTCAAAACAATAAAGCTGCACATATTGAAATGTTTATATTTTAATATTTTATCGAAATTCCTTCTCGTATTTTCTGACTCTTATCTTTTAATAGATCTCTTTAAAAAAATTATTGTGATGTCAACTGTTTAAGCTGACTAACCAAGAATGCTGTTTGTGTGCCACAATCGCCAATAAGGTACAAGCCACGCAGCACAGGAAGACTATTGCTCCCTCACACAGACAATCGACAATCATATATCCATGCATGGGTATCACATACCTAAATTGTGTTTTCACCGACATCATATGTGCGAAAATGCTGATGGAATTATGTCAGATACCGATAAAAATCAGGAGTTGGAAGTTTCAGAGTATGTTTTGCACTGCTTAGGTTTTAACAGTAACATGATTAGGGCCTGTTTGCTTTGTTTCCAATTGCTTGTTTTTATTAATAATTACAAAAAACTGCAACCTTTTTTCATCTTGTTTCTTGTTTTCAAATATTTGTACAGGAAACCATGAAAACATTTTGTACATACTATTATTGCATTTATTAATGAAAGCAAGTGATATTTTGTAATTATTAATGAAAACAGGAAAATACGAACAAAGCATACGGACCCTTATAAGGACAATTCTTTCAAACACGCATATCCTCATATTCATCAGACCATAATAACCTATAAATGTACATACTATACACTCATTGAGCAACTCAGATTCTTTCCAAGTGTAAACAACTACTATGAAAGCGAAAGAGTTTAGCTTACTTGGTCCTTAATCTCCTCCCCTGCTTTCCTAGTGAACAATGCCTCGTTTTCAAGAACCGGAAAATCAACCTCCTCAAACCCATACAACCGTGAAACCTAATAATCCTCACAACAACAAAACCAAAAAAAAAAAAAATCCACTAATAAAACATCCAAACACATAACCAAACTGAATCATGCATACTATAGCATAGCGTAACACTGAAGCTTACAAGTAAGCTAATTTCGTGTAAATCGTGTATAATATATATATATATATGATATGATATATATACCTCTTTGAAATTGTTGAAGAGCCAGTTGCGCAAGCGCATGTCTTCGGGCGGGAAATCACGCGTCCCCTTGGGAGGATTCACGTCGATTTTCTGAACTCCGCCGGAGACCGAAGGAGCTGGAATTAACGCACCTGACCTACCGCTGGCGCCGCCGCTGGGAGAATCGGTTTGCGGCGGCAGCGGAGAAAGGGAAGAGTGGAGTGTGATTGTGGAGAAGTTGGCATTGAATGGGAAGGGTGAAGAGGAGAGTGAACGGAAGATTGAGTTGAAGCGTGGTTGGAGGATGAGGAAGGAAGTTGAAAATGGAGTTGCAGGCATGGCAGTGAGTGAAGCTGGATTGAACTGAATGGAATGGAAGAGCAGTTGAATGGCGTTGGATAGGGGAGGATTCGTTTGGATATCATGTTAATGGGCCTTTCTAGCTGCCATTCACTTTGGGCTTCAAATGCGTCCTCTACTACTCCAATACTGTATTGCGCATGTACATGAGCAAATAAATCAAGAGCCGCTACCTACACCCCTACACTTAATTCATCTACCCCACAAATTTTTTAAAACTTTTTTATTAAGCAAATAGCTTAAAGAGTAAAAAGGGGTGAGGTTGTGATAACATAAGATTAATTTTTAGCCATCGACAATTAAATGCCGAAATATAAATCTTCAAGATTTTTAATTGCCGACAATTAGTTGCCGGAATATATAATTGTTACCTCCGATAACAGTGTTTAAATATAATTCACTCATGTAATAATTATTATTATATATTATTTCTTGGGATATTCCGTACCTTTGTCTTTCTTTGTATTGAAAACTAATATCTTGGAAATGGATTTTTGTCATCCAATTTCTTTGGACAAAAGAGTGATATGCATCTTCTCCCACGAACATAATTCCATGCTCAATCATTTGCTAATAGTTTGTTTTTCATATAATAACTAGTAACTAGTCATAAGATGACTTCCAAGTTTTTTTTTCCTGATTCTAGCATACTTCTTTTTATATGTGCTGCTACTATATCATATTTTTACTATTTATCTATAATAAGAACATCGGAAATACATCGTTAAGAAACTGATTGCGTCTCAGTGTAAAATAAACATTTATACACGCCTATTTCAACCGGATATCCTAACCAGGTTGCTAGAGTTGTACAGTTTTAGTATATATATAAATGGAAATCTGTAAACCACACTCAAATAATTATTATCAAACCGGAAAGGAAAAGTTGTTTTGATTCTATTTCCGTATATCCATCATTCCATATTTCCATCTGTTCTTCTTTTATCATGAGAGCACTTGGAATACATTTGGCTTGGACACTTGGTTGCGTCCAAAAGGAAATAAAAGAAAGCAAAAATACAAGTTACAGCATGCGCTGCAGGGTGCTATACATCTGCTGCCAACTGATATATATAGCATATCGTTTAATTAATTCAAATGCATTATAAAGAATAAATAAGTTAAAGTGAAAATTTAATCGAACTAAAATTCTGCCGACGAGTTTAAAGAGGGTTAACTCTGACAATTAATAAGCAAACTTGCAAGTATATCTTGTTTTTATCACACTGGAGGAAAAAATTATTAATACCACAGAGGAGGAATCATGTCACGCGTCTACAGGTCTTAAGAAATTGACCCATGTTACACATTTTTGTTGCAGGCACAGGCAAGACATAGAAGCCGTTCGAAAAGGGCCGTGTTTTCGCGTATAATCAGAGTCAGATTACTACTATGTGGAACACGGTTTCCACCAAGTGTCATTTGGTCCTTTGCCATTGAAAATTGAGGACACGTTATTATTGGGTCTTTACCAAACTCGTGGCTAAGCTCTGCTCAGTTATTTTTGTAGACAAATTTTAATCATCTTCTATATCATGCTTGACGTGATGTGACCTAGCTAGGATCTTCCCTCAGAAAGCCATTTAAGTCTCGTTGTGTCCCTCCTACAATCTGGATCCTCATATCTACTAATGTTTATTCCAACATTTTAAATTGGATTTCAGTAAATGAATTGTTCCGGCCAAATATCTCGGATATGAGATACTCGGCTGAACGAGGATTAGTGGGGTGTTTTTGGATTGTGCTTGACAGAATGTGGATTCTGCTACTACGTATCCAAAAGGGAATCAAAGCAAACGTAGTTCTGAATGAGGGGTAAGCCCCCTATTTACAGTGATCTCTCAGAATCAAGCTCCGAAATAAGCGGAGGAATATTTGGATCAGATCGCGATCATGGGGAGAGATATCCGGAGCCTGATTGTCCGGAGTGACATTATGGCTAGCGAGATATTCGGCCCAGTTAGCTGCGGATGGATAGCTTGGGGCCGAGTAGTTATTCTCGGGTGTCAAGTGTGCTGACACGTCCTCGGCTTCGGAGGAGTTTGGGCCAAAGCCCATTCGTGGGGGTAAGCTCGGTTGGTCCAGTGTATAGACGAGTTCTCGGTCTTACATTCTCGGCCAGTACACAAGCCCCCCGAGCTCCGAGCTTGAATAAGCGAAGGAGCTGATACGTATGAAACCGAGCTTATTTGTCGGCTATGCAGTTATCTACATTCCCAACTGTCATTTCAATCAAGTCTTCTCTCTCTGTCAGGGAAAGCAATTATTCCCCTATTACTTCTCCGGCACGCCATAGACAAGAAACCCTAGAGTTCCGCGCCCATTTAATGGGGGGAAAATCAAAAGTCGCGTCGGGACAATCAAAAGTCGCGCCCTTTTTGGGCCCGATGGACAATGGGCTTCCAACCGCAGGCTATAAATATCTCCTCTGGCGCCAACTCCCTCCTACTTTGCTTACCCTTCTTTGCTATTCACCCTCGTCTTCCAAGTTTCTGCCATTATCTCTCTGCTTGTCATCCTCCAGGTACGCTCCGTCTCTTCTTTTCCTTCGTGCTTCTAAACTCTATTTCTGGTCTCCAGATATGAGTTCATCTGTGTCTTCTGAGTCAAATACTTCGCCTCTGGTTGAGCGCGAAGTTTCCCCAATTGGGGGATCCCTTTCTGTTTCTTCTGTTCCTTCATGGGAACTGAGCGTTGGGGAGGCGGAACCGTCCTCCTCCGGGTCATCTTCGATTGACTCGATTCTTCCGAGTCTGATTCGCCTAGGTCCGGTTCTCCCCCTCCCAGAGTGTCCAAACCCGCCGCTCGCAAACAACGCCTTAGGGTTCCAAAAGACCCTATTCCCGATATTACCCTTCCCGGGTATACCTGGGTTAAAGGGGAGGTTGGAACCTTTTTTTCTGACTACCAAACTCCTGATTCTATTGTTCAACTTCGGTCCCATATCAATATCTCGGCCTCCGGAGACGAGTCCGAGTTTATTTGTTCTCCGTGCTCGAGCACCGAGTGTGTCTTTCTAAGGGCTCGTCCTTCCGATCCCCCCTTTACATATATGTATAAAACACTTTTTGAAAAACTGCATGTGTCTCTTCCTTTTACTGAGTTTGAGTGCGACGTTCTAAGAACCATGAACGTCGCACCTACTCAGCTTCACCCTAACAGCTGGGCTTTTATGAAAGCCTTTCGGATCTTATGTAAATACATCAGGATAGAGCCCACCACTCCAAAATTTTTGTACTTTTACCAAACCAGATTTGGCGAGAAAAAGGGATGGGTATCCCTTAATGGGTTGAACCGAAGAGGTCTTCTTAGTTTATTCGCATCGTCGTATAAAGACTTCAAGGTTGGCTTCTTCCGTGTTCGCCCTTCGAGTTCTCATACCTCCCACTTTTTTGACGAGAATAAATATGCCAAGTTTCCTTTATACTGGCAATCCTCTCCCACAAAATTCGTCGGCTTCGAGTATCATTCCCTGCCGGCCGAGGATAGGCGGGATATAGATGTACTAGAAAATCTTCCTCGGCCCCTCCATTGTGCACGCCTTCTGAAACTCCCCTTCTCCTCCACCCCAAGGTCCGACCTTAAAAGTAAGTGCTCGGCTTTTTAGTTTCTTAAGTATTTTCTGCATGTGTTGTTATACTAACAACTCTTTCTTTTTGACAGTCATCATGGGAAAATTCGACTTTTCAAAGCTTGTCAAGGCTGGTGTTGGTAAAGAGGGTCAGGGTCCCTCTTCAGCCGAGAAGAAACAGAAAAGACCTCCTCCCACCAAGGCTTCTGCAAAGGGGGCTTCGTCATCTGCCCCTCAAAAAAGGAAGAGGGCAGAGGTTGAAGTGGTCGCCGAAGATTCTCCCCTTCCTGGCCCAAACTCCCCTCGCCCTACTACTCAGGGGACGCAAATCGCGGGGCGAGAACAGCCACTTTCTACCCCCCTCGAGCCAAAATGGTACAACACCACCCTGAAGGCAGGGACTTCATCTCTCTGGGGTGAAGACTTCAACCCCTCCTCCTCTTTCGACTCGAGCCTCTTAAAAGCCGCTGATCTTCGGTTTATCAAGCAGCAGGGGGCCCGATCCAGCATGGAGGCCCTCTCGGTCTACTGCCTTCGCGCTGCAGCTTTGGCTCGTTTCTGTAGCCGAGAGGTGACGGAGACCGAGAGGAAGTCTCAGCAATTGGAATCTGAGTTTGCTGCTATCGAGAGGTTGAAGGGGGATCTTTCCCGGATTTCCTCCGAGAATGAACGCCTGACTACCACCATTGCTGACATTAATACTCGGAACTCCGAGCTGGATTCTCGGGTAAAATCAGCCGAGGAAGGCAGAGCTCGAGTTGAAGAAGACAAGGCTCGTGCCGAAGAAAAGATCAAAGAGGCTCAGGCTGAGATTGATCGGCTCAAGGCTGCCTTGGAGACTGAGATCCAGGCTAAGATACTGCTCGAGGAGGACGTAAGGGAGGCCACCCGCTGCATTGTCATCGAGCACCGGAAAGGTTTTGACAAAGCCATTGCCCAAGCTGAGGTTCTGGTTCCCGGCATCGACCTTTCGGGGGCCGATGTGAACATGGAGGTGGTGAATGAGGAACTTGTTCCCATTATTCCCGAGGGGGAGGAAGAGGTGGACGTGGTGGGGGGCTCTCCTGACGGTCACGTAGAGGCCGAGGAAAGCCACAGGGGGGAGTAGTTGTTATAGTTTTTTGTTTTTTGTTCATCCTTTGTACTGGGCTCATGCCCCTGTAACCTGACATTACTTGAATGAATATCATTATCATTTTGCTGATTCTTTGTTGTGTTTGGCTTGTCCATCGAATCTTCGGCTAAGGCCGGAATACTCTACCGTCCAAAATGGACGGTGGTCGTTACACGAAAAGCACGTGCTTTACATTTTGCGTTGTCATGCATTAAATGCTTTGAAAACCGTAATGGGTTCACGCAATCGCTGCCTTTTGCTTGGTTTCGAGGTTTGTTTTCCCAACAAACTCTCACGCATGCTACTTCCTTTCTTGCTTATAAATAGGGCCCTTCTCACTTGTTCATTCCTCATCCTTTTCTATCAGTCAAGTTCGTTTCTTACTTCTCTTCCACCCGAGTAGTTCTATGCTAACGTCAGGGGTTTACGTTCCCCTCTCCCAGTTAACATCCTTTTTCGGGTTTCACATCCGCCAAAAAGGATGTAAGTGGGAGATGGGATCCAGAATTCCTTTTATGGTTTAATCCTTCAAAAAGGATGTTAACTGGGAGAATAGCAGTCTTCGGGCGTGGCGAAAGGGGTAGAGGTCGTCTACTCCCGGAGTTGATTGAGCACCTCATCGTCCAGCTTTCTCAGGGGGGGAGTGGGAACTACAGCCTCCCTTAAGAGAGCGTGGTGGCGTTCAATCGGGGGGACTGGGGGCCGAGTGGCCCTTATTTTCAATTTCAGCTTTCAACTTCAGCGCTGCACTCGGTCCCGTGAATGTACTTTTCAAGAGTCAAACTCAGCTTTATTTTTGCGCATTGTACTCGGTTGCCTTGAATGTATCAAACTCGGCTTTATTTTTGCCTTGTGCATTGTACTCGGTTTCCTTAATAAAATAATGGCTCGTACTTGGCCTTTCTGAATTTTGTTCTTTGCCCATATTCAGCTTTACTAATTTCGCGGCTTAAATTCAACGTCTATAACTTAATAATAACTCGGATTTGGCTAGTAAGATCGTGCTTGACCTTTATACTTAACTTTATGGCTCGTATTCGGTCACCAGGCTCAAACTTGGCCTTGAGAATTTAACGGCTCGGACTCGGTCACCGGGCTCAAACTTGGCCCCTCTGACTGGCTCGAACTCGGCCATTGGCTCGTACTCGGCCACTAGGCTCAAACTTGGCCTTTGGAATTGAACGACTCGGACTCGGCAGCCGGGCTCAAACTTGGCCCCTCTGACTGGCTCGAACTCGGCCATTGGCTCGTACTCGGCCACCAGGCTCAAACTTGGCCTTTGGAATTAAACGGCTCGGACTCGGCCGCCGGGCTCAAACTTGGCCCCTCTGACTGGTTCGAACTCGGCCATTGGCTCGTACTCGGCCACCAGGCTCAAACTTGGCCTTTGGAATTGAACGGCTCGGACTCGGCCGCCGGGCTCATTCTTGGCCCCTCTGACTGGCTTGAACTCGGCCACTGGCTCGTACTCGGCCACTAGGCTCAAACTTGGCCTTTGGAATTGAACGACTCAGACTCGGCCGCCGGGCTCAAACTTGGCCCCTCTGACTGGCTCGAACTCGGCCATTGGCTCGTACTCGGCCACTAGGCTCAAACTTGACCTTTGGAATTGAACGGCTCGGACTCGGCCGCCGGGCTCAAACTTGGCCCCTCTGACTGGCTCGAACTCGGCCATTGGCTCGTACTCGGCCACTAGGCTCAAACTTGGCCTTTGGAATTGAACGGCTCGGACTCGGCCGCCGGGCTCAAACTTGGCTAGGGGTGGGCATCGGTCGGGTATGGTCGGTTTCGGGTGACACGTTTCGGGTTTGGTCGGTTTTGAACTTCAGAAAACGTGGCCCATTCCCGACCGATTGAAGCTTCGGTTTGAACGGGTCGGTTAGCCGTCGGGTCGGCGGATTCACGGGCGGGTACGCACGGTTTAGGAAGCAAAAAAAAAAAGGCGTACACAGAGGAGAAGACAGACAAAACAAAAGCAACAGATCAGTGACAAGTGACAACCCAGAACCAGAAGAAAAGGTTCAAAAAACACCCAAAGAAATCAACTATGCATAATGGATGAAACTTTAATATATCTGAACATAAAACATCCAAGAAAACAACCAAAGAAATCAACTTTAAGTAAAAAGGATGAAACTTTAATAAATCTGAAGCGTCTTCTTCGTTGTTGATCAGATCTGCGAAACCCTTTCTTCTTCTCCCTTGGTCCCTTGACCTTTCTGCCTTCTCCACGAGACCACGACCCCATCTCCACCAGTCCACCATGACCGTGTGCACGACTGCATCGGACCAGAGGAGTCGAAGGCTCGAAGCTGCACCGGAGCAGAGGACTGAGGTCTGAGGAGTCGAAGACACCGCATCCGTTGTCGTGCAGATCTGCGAAAGGAGCATACAACACCCACGGACCCACCCAACGTTGCCGTTGCCGTCGCCGTCGTCGTGCAAATCTGCGAAGGAGAAGACAACACCAACCAACCTTGCTTGCCGCCTCATGCAGATCTGCGAATCTGCGAAGGAGAAGACAACCCCCAACCCCACCGTAGTTGTATCTCTGCTGGCCGGGACCTCCACTCGCATGGACGCACCACTTCGCTTGGACGGACGCGCCTCCAACGGCCGATCTGAGTTCATCTGGACAAAGGGGAGATGAGGGAGACGAGTATGAGATGGAGGAAGAGAGACTGAGAGGGAGGGAGACAGAGACGTGTCTGAGATGAAGGAGGGAGACGAGAGAAAATCTTGATGATGTGTGAGAGAAGAGGGAGCTATGTGTGAGAGAAGAAGGAGCTATGGAGAAAGGGAGCTATGTGTGAGAGAAGAGGGAGAAAGAGAAAGTCAGAAATGGGGTGGGTGGTTCTAGAGAGTCAGAAAACGTGAGCAAGCAGTGAAGCAGAGGCATACGGAAAGTTTAAAAAAAAAACTCAGTGTACTCGGTCGGGTTCGGTTACCGATGGGTTGTAATATGCGAAACCGAACCCGACCGAATATACCCATATTTATCCAATTTTTCCACCCGAATAACCCGTCGACCCGACCGAACCCACCCGTTTCAAAAAAATGACAATCGGTTAGTTCGGGTTCGGACGGGTCACGGGTTGATGATCAGCCCTAAACTTGGCCCCTCTGACTGGCTCGAACTCGGCCATTGGCTCATACTCGGCCACTAGGCTCAAACTTGGCCTTTGGCTACTGGGAAAGGCCCCAGTATGTCCATTCCCCACATTGCGAACGGCCAAGGCGAGTTTAATGTGTGAAGCCCTTCACGGGGGGTATGATTTACATTGGAAAATCTTTGGCACTCATCACACCGCTTCGTCCACTCCATGCAATCAGCTCTGAGGGTAGGCCAATAGTACCCTGCTCGGACTATCTTGGAGGCCATTGATCTGCCTCCACCGTGAAAACCATAGATTCCTCGGTGAACCTCTTCCATGACATACTTGGATTGTGCCCCGGTCAGACATTTTAGCAAAGGCGCCGAGAATCCTCGCTTATACAGCTCCCCGACGATTATGGTAAAGTGACTCGCCCTGAGCCTGACTTTCCTGGCTTCGGCCTGATCCGAGGGTAGAGTTTCTGAGGATAAATACTCCCATATAGGTGCCATCCACTCTCTGGTCAACCAACTCGTTGGCCATCACCTCTTCTTCGTCCCAATGCTTGGTTCATTGAGGGTTTCTTGAATAACGATTACTGTGGTGTCCCGGCTTCTTCGTGCTTGGCTAGCTTAGAGCAAACAAATCAGCCAGTGTTTTCCTCTCGGGGAATGTGCTCAATAGTGAACTTTTCAAAGCCGGAGATTAATTGGTTGACCTTACACAAATATCCGGTGAGCCGAGGCTCCTTCGCTCGATAGCCCCGGATATTTGTCCGGTGACTAGTTGTGAATCACTCCCACTTAATGACCTTTGCCCCCATTTCATTCGCCACCTTTAGTCCCGCTATAAGAGCTTCATACTCGGCTTGATTGTTCGAGGTTTTGAATTCGAACTTTAACGATTGCTCCAAGATCAATTCTCCTGGTCCTCCGGAATCACCCCCGCTCCACCGCGCCTCGACATTCGAGGATCCATCCACGTATAAATTCCACCATATATCCTCGGCCACCGGTCATGGATGGAGCTTCGGCTATGAAGTCGAGAGAGACATTGTGATTTCGAGAGGTCCTCTCATCTCGTATTTCAAGCCAAACTCGGACAACTCAAGTGACCAAGCAATCATACGCCCGCCAATTCGGGCTTTTTGAGTATCTGTTTAATCGGGTGATCCGTCTTAACAACCACTTGATGACTACGAAAGTATGGGCGCAACCGCCGAGCTGCGGTCACCAAGGCTAAGACCAGCTTCTCAATAACTTGATACCGAGTTTCGGCATCATGAAGCACCCTACGATGAAGTATATCGGCATTTGGGCTTTCTCTACCTCTGTACGATGACTGCTGGCCGATATAGCATTCTCGGAGGCCGACAGACTGAGATACAATTCCTTCCCGTGGATGGGTCTTGTTAATATCGGCGGGGAGGACAGAAAAGTCCTTGAAGTCGACAAAGGCCTTCTCGCAGTCCTCGGTCCACTTGAAGGTTTGGGGCTTCTTCAGCGGTTTGAAGAAAGGCCGAGCTTTCTCTGCGGATTTGGGTAGGAACCGAGATAATGACGCAAGCCGTCCCCGCCAATCTTTGTACTTCTTTAACGTTCTGCGGGCTTCTCATCTCAATTACGGCCCGGCACTTATCGGGATTGGCTTCAATTCCCAGGTGGGTAAGCATAAAGCCGAGGAATTTACCCCCTGGACACCGAAAACACACTTCTCCGGGTTGAGTCTCATGTTGTACCTTCTCACTTTGAAATATTTCTTCCCGGATCTACAGGGTGGTGGCTGGGGTCATCGGATTTCACCACCATGTCATCCACATATACTTCCATGGTTCTGCCAATTTGCTTCTCAAATACCCGGTCCATAAGTCTCTGGTACGTAGCTCCCGCATTCTTCAGCCCAAACGGCATTACTCTGTAGCAGTAATTTGACCCCTCGGTAATGAAGGTTGTTTTCTCCTCATCCGGGGGGTACATTCTAATTTGGTTGTACCCGGAGTACGCATCCAAGAAGCTTAAAATTATGTATCCGGAAGCCCCGTCAACCAGCCTGTCAATACTCGGCAAGGGATAAGAGTCTTTTGGGCATGCTCTGTTCAGATCCGTGTAATTAGTGCACATGCGCCACTTGCCGTTTGCTTTCTTGACGAGAACGACGTTGGCCAGCCATGTGGTGTATTCTATTTCTCGGATAAAGTTGGCCTTGACCAACTTCGCTGTCTCCTCTTCGACTACTTTTCTCCTCTCTTCACCTAATCTCCTTTTTCTCTGAGCCACTGGCTTCGCCTCGGGACAGATTGCCAATTTATGGCATAAAAAGTTGGGATCAATTCCCGGCATGTCAGATGTGGTCTAGGCGAATAGATCGGCATTTCTGCGCAGCACTTGCTTTATTTCTTCTTTCAGAGTAGGCTCAAGGTGACCACCGAGCTTAGTACACTGTTCAGGTTGCGCGCCGAGTTGGAACTTCTCTAGCTCCTCAATAGGTTGTGGACGTTGTTCCTGCACGTCCATCCTGGGATCCAGCTCAACGGAGTTTACTGAATTCACCGCCTTGTCCTTCCCCCTGTCTAGGGTTTCTACTGGTGCGGGTTTAAGTTTGCTCACCCGCAAACTATCGGCCAGTAGCACCTGTCTTGCCATCCTCCCGATATGCTCGGACAGCCACTATATCTCCCGAGCTGGAGGGGAACTTCATCGTGAGGTGGGGAGTAGAGACCACAGCCCTAACTCGTTCAATGACGGCCTTCCGATCAGGGATATTATACGATGTAAGCTGCGTTAACTAGCACATACCTGACCATGATGGTTTTAGAAGCTCGCCATCGCCAAAAGTGGTCAAGAGGTCAATATATCCCCGAGTATCAACTCGCTCCCCTGCGAAGCCAAAGAGTTTACTGTCGTACGGCTGAATTGATTTCTCCGGGATCCTGAGCTTCTGAAACGTTGAGTAATACAATATATCCGCGGAGCTCCCCTGATCGACGAGGGTTCTTTTGACCGAGAAGTTGGCCAACCAGACGGTGATCACCATGGGGTCATCCCGATTGGGATCTACTCCCACAAAATCTTCATCATAAAAGATAATAGGGGGGAACTTGGGAGGCTTGCCGGATACCGAGTTGACGAATCGGATGGCCCGCAGATGTCTTCTCCGAGCTGAACTTGTTGTGCCTCCCCCTGCGAACCCTCCCGAGATGGTGTTTATCACCCCGGGATGACATTATCCTCTTCCCGTCTTTCGCTTACGCCTTTCTCTCGGTCTCTGCTCTCTCATCATTCCGTCGATCGCCGCCCCTCCTCGGGCTTGGTCACCCTCTCTCCTTCTCGTTTCCACCGCGCCTCTCACCGTTGTTGTTGTTTCTTCGGACAAAGTTGTTGAGGTGGCCAGCTGAACCAGTTCTTCAATTTTATCCCGTAGGACCCAAAGACTCCTCGGTGGTATGGCCATAGTTGCGGTGATACCGACAATGCTTCACAGCGATCCGCGTTTGAAGGGTGTGGCCACTCTTTGGGAGCTGCGAAGCTCATCTACACAGCTTCCTCGAACACCCGAGCCCGATTTGTATTGAGGGGAGTATAATGATCATACTTCGGTCCCTCTGGAAATGCTCGACCGACCTTTCAATCTCGGCTTATCACCCCCGCCCTCTCTCTTGTCTCTACCTTCTCGCCGTCGGCCTCATCGGTCCGATCCCTTTTCTTGGACTCCTCCACCTCCTCCATATTGATGTAACCTGCAGCTTTTCTTCTCGGTTCGTCCATATCGGCTGGTGGTTTTCGAGCTAAGTACCTAGCAAAGGGCCGAGGTCTCAACCCGGTCGGGATGGTGTGTAGTGCAACATCGGACCGAGATTGGGGATGAGTACTGCCTCCTTGCTGAATCGGCCATGAAGTTGCGCAGGATTCATTCTTCTCTTGCCTAAAGTTCACCGGTGAGGCCGAGGTTTTTTGGTGGGCTCGGCTCGTGGCAAACGAGCGCTGAACTTAGCCACAAATGTATCAAAAGAGTCCACCGAGGTTTGGGGGTAGCTGGGTGTACCAAGTCAACGCTGCCTCCTTCGGTGTGGTTGGGAAAACTTTGCACATGACAGGCGTCGTCATCCGTAAAAATGTACATCTGCGTGGTGAAGGCGTCCAAGTGGCGCTCGAGTCGAGGTGCCATCATATTTGTCAATGTTGATGGGCTTGTAGTTGGTGGCAAGGGGACCCCCATGATATCGTTCGTGAAAGGATGCCTCGGCTTCCGCAGTGGCCTTGTCATTAAGTCTGCTTCGTTTGGAGTGAAAATTCAGGGCTGCTTAGGGAACCCCTCTTCCTCTCGCTTTCGGTTGTTGTGGTGGGAAGCCCGGAGGTGAGGACCCCCTTCCCGATACAAGTTTACGGACCCCTCAATCTCGGGAGGTCGGCGCTCTCTTTCATGTGAGGAAGAGACCGACCTCTCCCTCGCTTCTCGCTCTCTCTCACGACGGTCATTCTCACGGCGGATTTCTTCATTCTCCCTTCTCGGTTGCAACTGCGCGCGAGAAGCTCATGAACCACTGGATTGTCGGTCATTCTGATGGGCCTACGATCGTTCTCCATTATCCCCGTTAACTCCGTTGTTGGCATTCCTTGGCTCCTCCCTCCTGCAGTTTCCGCTTCTCGTCCTCACCATTTTGTGTGGTATGGGAAAATATTTGCTTCGATCCCCACAGACGGCGCCAAATGTTCCGGCCAAATATCTCGGATATGAGATACTCGGCTGAACGAGGATTAGTGGGGTGTTTTTGGATTGTGCTTGACAGAATGTGGATTCTGCTCCTACGTATCCAAAAGGGAATCAAAGCAAACGTAGTTCTGAATGAGGGGTAAGCCCCCTATTTATAGTGATCTTTCAGAATCAAGCTCCGAAATAAGCGGAGGAATATTTGGATCAGATCGCGATCATGGGGAGAGATATCCGGAGCCTGATTGTCCGGAGTTAGCTGCGGATGGATATCTTGGGGCCGAGTAGTTATTCTCGGGTGTCAAGTGTGCTGACACGTCCTCGGCTTCGGAGGAGTTTGGGCCAAAGCCCATTCGTGGGGGTAAGCTCGGTTGGTCCAGTTTATAGACGAGTTCTCGGTCTTACATTCTCGGCCAATACATGAATTATATAGTATTCATTTACATGTAAATCCTTCATTTAAAATTAGATGACGCACTTAATTACGTTGAACACAATCAATTAGTATTTATTGGTATTCTAATTTCACATAATCTTCACATTCATATAGTTATAATCTCAAACCTCTTTCTTTCCTTTTCACGTGGCTCATATTATTCTTTCCCTTTCTTTTTGGAGGGGTGAAATTAATTTTCTGTTTTCTACTTTGCGATCATTTCTTCCATTTTATCTATTTTAGCACATAAAAGATATAAAAAATAACTCAATATTTATTTACCTATATTTTATGAGTTTAATTGTTATATATTGACAGTGTAAAAATCGACACATCATTAAAAATATTTAACTCTTATCCTAACTACCTTAAAAGTTATTTATATCTTGATTTTTTATTGGTTAACAGTGTAAAAAACAGACTTTACATTGATAATGTATATCAATTAAACTCGTATTTTATTTTTTTCTTTCATTTATGATATTGAATAAAGGGTGAAAGATAATTATTCAATTCCTCCATTCTTTTTTCTTCTTCTAATTTTATTTTGTTTTTTCTTTTTTTTCTTTTTCCCTCCCTCAATTGTATCGTATGAAGCCTTTAACGAGTATTGTGATATTTTCGATAAAAATGAAAGGAAAGGAAAGGAACGGAGGGGAATAAAAAGAATTTAACGTCTTTGTCAAAAAAAATATTAACATTATGTGTATGTGTATGTAACGTTGCGTTCTCTTTGTATCAAAAACAATTATTTATTCTTAAAATCACATAAATATCTAAACGTTACACACAACTTATGTTTCTTTTCCTATCCCTTCTTTTTAAAGTTATTATTTTATGTTTTTAAAAAAAGTTATTATTTCATGATTTTTTTTTTCCTATTTTTCCTTGTTAGTTTGATATGATATTATGTTTTTTTTTAGTTAAAACTTAAAACCAATTCAAACCTACTCAGGCATTTGAAGGGGCAGAACGTTGTTTGGAGAGGAAAAAGGGACAGGACAGGAATGGGGAAATTGAAGTCCTCAGTCCTGTTCTTTGGTATATTTTCCTTCGTTTGTTTTCAACGGCTATTTTTCTACTTTACCGTTTTCACCCGATTCTAGGGGCGCTCAAGGCCCAATTATCGCAATTATTAATACCCATATTAACATAAGGTCAAGGGTAAAGTGGTAACTTCATATTGAAGTCAGGATCAGGTCAAAGCTATATCTGGACAACCTTAATTAAGTCCGTCCAACCCTGTGCCAAAACTAGAAACCTTTCAAATCCAATACACATGCACATGCTCCTTCAATGACATACATAACATATATTCCTCCAAACCAAAAAAACAAAAATGATGGATGCACATACATACATACCCATCCATCCACATCCTCACTCCCTTGACTCCTCTCTCTATATATTCCTCCAATTGCCCCCCTTTTAGATTTCATTCTTAATTCCATTTCAAATTATTAACCAGCAAAACCAAATCTTAGCATATGGGAGAGGTTAGTTTCACTTTCTTTTCACTACTAAACTCAAATTTTCAAGATTCCACTCATAACTTGCTTCTGCTCTCACTCACACGTTTTTTTTTGACAGCAAAAAGAACCGAAGTCCGAGGGACAAGCCCCTGTCGTTTTGAAGCTTGACATGCATTGTGAGGGATGTGCTAAGAAGATCAAAAAAGCCGTTCGCCACTTCGAAGGTATTATACTATTATTCACTTTCAAGAGATTTTTCCTTCAATAATTAATTACTATTCATTAGCAATTGGCAAACGAGGCCTTAATTGGTGGAATTGTTGCAGGTGTGGAGGACGTTAAGGCTGATATATCCGCTAACAAACTCACGGTTACCGGGAAAGTGGACCCCGCTAAGTTGCGCGATAAACTGGAGGAGAAAACTAAGAAGAAGGTTGAACTCGTTTCCCCTCAGCCCAAGAAAGACGCCGCCGGAGGCGGCGGCGGCGGCGATAAGCCCCCGCCTGAGAAGAAGTCCGAAGAGAAGAAACCCGACGAGAAAAACAAAAAGAACGAAGAAGAAAAACCGAAAGAGGTAATTTAATTTTCAATTATTACTCATCAATTTTTGCCGTGTTGATTGAATTTGAGTTAATTAGCATGACGTTCTAATTCTCTTTTAATTAATTATTTGTGGTTCGTTCAGAGTACGGTGGTTTTGAAGAGCAGATTGCACTGTGACGGTTGCATCCAAAAAATTCACAAGATAATCCTAAAGATCAAAGGTTAGCCGTAATAAACCGTATTTTGACCTAAATTTTTAATTATGTATTCCCAAGTCTATTCATTTACATGTGTATTTTATTTTGAATTTATATATATATATATATATATATATACTTGTTAGGTTAATATGGGTGAGATTAGAATCTTTCATTCTTACACTTTATACCTTCTAACAACACATTTATCTTATACCTCAAACCACTTTGAGTAAGTGTTTTTCTAATCAATGATGATATTTGTATATTAGAAATTAGAAATTTGCCAACAATTTGATTAATAATATTTAAAATTATAATTAATAATATGTTGAATTTGATTAATTAATATAAACGTGGTAGATGAATAATCTATTAACAATAACTTGATTAACTGTTGGTTTATCGGTCAACATGTTATCTGCCATGATTTTGAATATCATATAATATAACTGGTTTTTTTTTTAATAAGAACTATTTTTTAGTTGCCGTACTGTAAAGTTTAAATAATTAATTGATTAGGTAATGAATTAATTAATTAATCAATTGAGATTATGAGACCTAAGGATGTGACGTGACGTGTTGCGCAGGAGTTGAATCGGTGAATATTGATGGAGCGAAGGATTTGGTGACGGTGAAGGGAACCATGGATGTTAAAGAAATGGTACCTTACCTGAAGGAGAAACTGAAGCGGAACGTGGAGTTGGTCCCACCCAAACCCAATAAAGACAATGACAAAGACAAAGACAGAGGAGGAAGTGAAAAGAAAGAGAAGAAGGAAAGTGGTGAGAATAATAAACAACAAGGTGGAAACAAAGAGGAGGGTGGTGCAGTGATTAACAAAATGGAGCACTATGGCTACGGATACCCACCACCTCCTATGTACTGGAACGGGTATGCATATGGTGAAAGTAGCAGCACAAGGGAGGTTCAGCCATCAGGGTATAATAATAATGATAATAATGGGTATGTGAACCAAGGGTACATGGTAGAGCAACCTCAATCCTATATGCTGCATCCTCAAAATTATCCTCATCCACAGATGTTCAGTGATGAGAATCCTAATGCTTGTTCGATCATGTGAAGAGTCATGGTCCTTTCCTCAAAATTTTGTTTGATGTATACACGCGTGTACATAACAGTTTTATATTAAATTCTGGTAGACAGTTATATATGATGATTAATTAATATAAACTTTATAAAATAAAAATATGGTACAACTTTGCTTTTTCTTTTTTTTTTTTAAAAAGATGGTACAACTTTGCTATTACCGCATATATAGATTAGTGACGCGGAGGTAGAAGACCATAGAGGTATGGCCGGCTGGCTGGAGAATCCAGTCCAGATCATTGAAAAATGGAAGGGGTAGTTGTTATTTTTTGTTTGTTCCGTTTTGTATTATAGAAAACCGATATAAATCATTTCGAGCTACTTTTCAACCTTTGTTTTTGTGTGTTCAACCTATGGTTTGGCTCCAAATTGCCATGCCCAGGCTGGAACAGTTCTTTGTCTTTGTGCAGAGAGAATTTTTGTGGATCGTTACCTAACAATTCGGTTAGTTTTTAATTATATGACATTATCTTTGTCTTTCAAAATAATATGCATTTTGCTGTTAAGTGTTGACAATTGGCAGTCTTTTGGCAGAAAAATATTATAGTTTTGAAATTAAACCGTATTATAGTTTTATGTTTTTTTTTATACAAAGGAAAGCTCATTACATTTCCAAATGAATAATGGAGGAATTATTCTAAACAAATGGTGATTAGCATAACAAATAGCCACTCTGGCATGGCTTAAATTGGCTTATCTCCTAACAAATTTAGAATCATTTTGTTTAAGATTAAAAAATAAATGATTTTATTATAAAATAATTTAGTGATTATTTTTAGAGATTTAAAAAAAAAAGTAAAAGTAGATTTGCATTTGTTTACTATCATACAAATCATTTTTTTAAAAAGTAGTTAGTTAAAAAAACTGATTTTTTCTAAAAGGAGATGAAAGTTGCTTTTCAGTTTAACCCCTAAGATGATTTTCTTTTTCTTTTAATTATTTTTAGAAGCAAAAACAAACACACAAAAAAATTAAAAAAATGTTTTTATGCTTAAAAAAAATTGTTTTTTTTGAAAAATAAACAATAACAAAGGACATACATTGGGAAGGATACGCAAGCAATCATGGATAACTGCACCGAACTGTAAGAAATCTGTTTGATGCTTGATAACACTGTCAACCATGCTTGCTAACAATCTACTCGAGATTCATCTCTACAACCCACCTCACGGCCATGAGCAAACCAATGGCTCCCCCCTCCGCAACATTGAGCAAAGGCGAAGACCAAGAGGATTTAACAGTAGCCACATGGCTCGTGTTATCCCTCAAACAAAAGTCAAACCCCGTTTATCCTGCTCCCGTAACAAAACGGCATCGGAATTACATTTCACCCAACCCTCAGAATTATTGTGATGTTATTTTTTATTTCAATTAGATTGAAATGATTTAGTTTTTATCAATATAATATCTCAAAAAAGTAAATTTAAGTAACATCAACAACTATAAAATACAATTATAAGTTTCAATTTGTGTGTTGGATATTAACAATAATAAAAAATTACATCACATTAAATTTAAAATTATTATTAGAAAATATAAATCAACAGATAAAAATATAATAATGTAAATCAACAAAGAAGTATTAAATTTTATGTATACAGTTCAACTAGGTTCCAAAATAAACAGATCAAAATCGAATCAAACCAATTGTTTTTTTTACAAAAGAGAGTTCCATAAAAATTCAATAAAAATTGATTTTGTTTGAATTTCAATTTTCTGAATTGATTTCCGATTTATTTATTTATTTTATCAATTTGGACTAAAACACTCCTAATCAAAAGCCAAGTTCACCAAATTCATTCTTAATGTTCAATAATTAGTGTATTTTTTTAGAACTAAACTTATCGTGAGAACATCCAGCATTTCATCACAGATTTTTAAAAAGCGTTCAAGTACTCCTAGCATACCCAAACTTGACAAGTAAAATAATGCCAAAAAATTTGATTTAAAAGGAGAAGACTAAGGTCCTCACTAATGGAAGTTCAGGATCTATCTTCCAAACCAATTTATCGATTATACTCAGTTATATCGGGTGCAACAAAAACTTGAAAAAATAAAGAAAGCAAGACTCTTGATGTCGTCTCCAGCAATGTTCAACACCAGGAGAAAAGCGACACCTCTAACAATGACCGCCAGCTATAATATTCGTGCAATTTTAAAAAAATAATTGACCAATTTTTTTTTAATGAAGACCTATATATACTTTTCCTTTTTATTTTTTTCTCCTATTGTTTTTATATCTGGAGCTGTTGTTCTACTTTCTTGTGCTGGGATTTGTTCATTTTTTTGCATGGAAATTTGTGTTCTCCGTTTTGACTACTATCAACCTCTGAACTCATTCAACTTCATATCTTCAAGTTTCTTCCCTTTTTAGGGAAAAAATAGAGAGTTTAATTTGTATACATAAGAATCAAACATTTATAATTGTATATCAATTTTTGATTGGTTCACAGTATAAAAAAACTTTACACTGTCAATGTGTTGAGTGAGTCCTATTTTGAGTCTAAGAACTGAAAATCTGTTACAAAATCTGTTTTAGCTTCTTCTTTTGTTTTAGCAGTTGGTTATCTTTTAGGTGGTTAGGATCTGTTGTATTTTTGGCTCTTATAAGAGCTGCTGTTATGAATCAAGATGTATCATTCTTCTCTTGTTATTCATTCTGTCTCAACATTTGGTATCAGAGCTCTGATCAAGGGCCTTTGATAAACAAGAAAAATATAACAAGATTGAAGAATTTTCTTTCAAGATTGTGAGTAGAGAAGATCGTGAGTTCTCTCAAGATCTGAAATCGAAGGAGATTCGTAGGAGTTCTTTCAAGAACTAAAAGGGGGGTTCCTGTCAAAGATCTGAAATCAGGAAGGAGAGATCTCTGTCGAAGAGCATCCATGTCGAAAGAAATCGAAGGAGGTTTTGTGCAACCTGCTATTCCACGTTTTGATGGTCACTATGACCATTGGAGCATGTTGATGGAAAACTTTCTGAGGTCCAAGGAGTATTGGACCCTAATCGAAACAGGTTACACAGAACCAGCCGAAGGGGTTGTGTTGAATGAGGCTCAATGAAAACGACTTGATGATTTGAAGTTGAAAGATCCGAAAACCAAGAATTATCTCTTCCAAGCAATTGATAGAGCAATATTGGAGACGATTTTCTGAAAGAACACTTGAAAGCGGATCTGGGATTCCATGAAGAGGAAGTACCAAGGCAATGCAAGGGTGAAAAGATCAATGCTTCAAGCTTTGAGGAAGGATTTCAAACTCCGGAAATGAAATCGGGTGAAACCATTACTGATTACTTTTCTAGAGTTATGAGTGTTGCAAATAAGATGAGAATCCATGGTGAACACCTGACTGATGTGGCTGTTGTTGAGAAGATTCTTAGATCCCTATCTGAGAAATTTAATTACATTGTTTGTTCAATAGAGGAGTCTAAAGATACTGAGAATCTCTCTATTGATGAACTTCAAAGCTCATTGGTGGTTCATGAGCAGAAATTTCACAAGATCCATGGAGAGGAACATGCCTTAAAGGTAGTTGCAGAAGACAGAACTGATGCTGGAGGCAGAGGTAGAGGAGGTTTTAGAGGAAGGGGAAGAGGCAGAGGTAGACAGAGCCGAGCCACAATAGAGTGCTTCAAATGTCGAAAACTTGGACATTACAGGAATGAGTGTCCTGAATGGGAAAAAGAAGCCAACTATGCGGAAGAAAAAAGATGAAGAATTGCTCCTGTTAATGGCACAAGAAGAAGCCACAATCAAGAAAAGGGAGGATGCATGGTTCTTGGATTACGGATGCTCAAATCATATGTGTGGAAACAAAGGATGGTTCAATGAAATTGATGAAGAATTCCAAGAATCATGTTAAACTTGGAAACAACTCCAAGATGAAGGTTGTTGGAAAGGGCACTTGTCAAGTTGAAAATCGGTGGAATTATGCTTATGATTGAAGATGTATATCTTGTGCCGATCTCAAAAATAATCTCTTGAGCATAGGACAGTTGCAAGAAAAGGGTCTCACTGTGATGTTTCAAGCGAGGAAGGTGCAAGGTTTACCATCCGAGAAAAGGGGTTGATCATTGAGACCAAGTATGACATCTAACGGGATGTTTGTACTGAGTGCTCAAAACTTTCAACAAAAGGAGTCTTGTTTTCATTCAATGGCTGAAAATCTAACATATCTGTGGGCTGCAGATATGGTCATTTGAGTGACAAGGGGCTCAAGCTGCTGCGGAACAAAGAAATGGTTAGAGGTCTTCCATCATTGTCCACTTGCCAACTAGAGTGTGTCTTTGTTTGTATGAAAGGAAAACAGACAGAGATGCAATGCCAAAGAAAAGTCAGTGGAGAGCTTCACGAAAACTAGAATTGATTCATGCTGATATATGCGGCCCAATTTCTCCAACAGATCCAATAGCAATAAGAGGTATTACTTATGCTTTATAGATGATTACTCTAGAAAGGCATGGATTTATTTCTTAGTAGACAAATCTGAAGCTTTTCAGAGTTCAAATGCTTTAAAAAACTTGTGGAGAAAGAAACTGGGTTGGAAATTAAGTGTTTGAGAACTGATAGGGGAGGAGAATTCACATCGAATGAGTTCAATGTTTTGTCACAAGAATCGGCATTAAAAGACAGTGACTATCGCATATACTCCTCAACAGAATGGAGTGGTGGAAAGGAAGAATAGGACTATAATGAACATGGTGAGATCTTTGTTGTGTGGAAAAGGAGTTCCTAAGATTTTTTGGCCTGAGGCAGCCAATTGGGCGAGATATGTTTTAAACAGATCTCCAACCTTGGCTCGAAATATCAAACTCCAGAGCGGTATGGAGTGGTAGAAGGCCGAATGTGGCTCATTTCGGAGTGTTTGGATGTGTTGCATATGCGCATGTTCCGGATGCTAGGAGAACTAAACTTGAGAATAAAAGTTGCAAATGTGTGCTTGCTTGGAATCAGTGATGAGTCTAAAGGTTATAGATTGTATGATCCAATTGCAAAAAGGATTATCATCAGCAGGGATGTGAGATTTGAAGAAGAGGCAGAGTGGGAATGGAATAAGAGCCATAAGGAAGATCTAGCCATGGATTTGGAATGGGATGAGAATGAAACTTGATGGCTCGGGATATTGAAGGACAAATTCAAGGCGGTGGTGATTCAACCGAAAATGATGAAGAAACAGATTCTGGAACCAATACAAATCAAAATGAGAATCTGAAGTTCAGCATGGTGATCAAGCCAGAAACAGAAATGAGCCTAGATGGATGAATGATTATATCAGTGGAGAAGGATTATCAGAAGAAGAGGAATTGGCAAACTTAACCAGAATTGACAATTCTGATCCAGAAATATATGAAGTAGCTGTGAAGAGTGAAAAATGGAGAAAAGCTATGGATGCAGAAATTAACTCCATAGTGAAGAATAATACTTGGGAGTTAACTGACTTACCTGCTGGAGCTAAGAGGATAGGAGTCAAATGGATTTACAAAACTAAACTAAATGAGCATGGACAAGTTGATAAATACAAAGCTAGGCTGGTAGCAAGGGGATACTCTCAAAAGCAAGGAATTGATTATAATGAAGTTTTTGCTCCTGTTAGTAGGATGGATACTGTGAGGATGGTAATTGCAATTGCTGCTCAAAGAGGGTGGATTTTGTATCAATTAGATGTAAAGTCAGCTTTCCTATATGGCACTTTAACTGAAGATGTATATGTAGAACAACCAAAGGGCTATGTAAAGAAAGGAAGTGAGCACAAAGTCTACAAGCTGCATAAAGCTTTGTATGGGTTAAAACAAGCTCCAAGAGCTTGGTTTAGCCGTATAGAAGCTTATTTTATTCGAGAAGGCTTTCAAAGAAGTAAGAATGAGGAGACTTTGTTTCTAAAAACAAACAAGGATGGAAGGATTCTTATTGTTAGCATATATGTTGATGATCTTATATATCTCGGCAATTATGAAGAAGTGATGAATAATTTCAAAACCTCTATGAAGAAGGAATTTGACATGAATGATCTAGGGAAAATGAGATACTTTCTGGGAATTGAAGTGCTTCAAGAAGATCAAGGGATATACTTGAGTCAAAGAAAGTATGCAATAGAGATCCTTGACGATTTGGTATGGCGGGAATCAAATGCAGAAAAAGTTCCTATGGTGCCGGGATGCAAATTGTCAAGAGATGAGAATGGGGAAAAGGTAAATGAGACTAAGTATAAGCGAGTTGGTAGGAAGTTTGATCTATATCACAGCAAACCGGACTGACTTAATGTATTCCGTGAGCATCATCAGCAGATATATATGAGCAGGCCAACTCAGATGCACCTACTTGCAGCGAAGAGAGTGCTGAGGTACTTAAGAGGCACAACTGATCTTGGAATTCTGTACAAAAGGGGAGGAAACAAAGATCTATTAGCATATTCCGATAGTGATTATGCTGGGGATTTGGAGGATAGAAGAAGTACATCAGGATATGTGTTTCTAATGAGTGAAGGTGCTGTGGCATGGTCCTCCAAGAAGCAACCGATCGTGACCCTGTCAACAACTGAAGCAGAGTTTGTAGCAGCTGCTGGAGCTGCAGCTCAGGCAGTATGGATGAAGAAAATCCTGGAGGAACTTAATCATCTTCAAGATAGGTGTATCACTATCTTGTGTGACAATAGTTCAACCATTAAACTTTCTAAGAATTCTGTTCTTCATGGCAGAAGTAAGCACATTGATGTGCGCTTTCATTTCCTTAGAGATATGTCTAAAGCTGGAGCCATTAATCTGATTCATTGTGGTACTAAGAATCAACTTGCTGACTTGTTTACTAAGCCTTTGAAGCTGGACTCGTTTCAAATTTCGAGCGGACTTGGAGTGTGTGTTATGCCATAAATAAACTGTTTGTGTTCCGTTTATTGCACAAATAGTTTAAGGGAGGAATGTTGAGTGAGTCCTATTTTGAGTCTAAGAATCGAAAATCATTACAAAATCTGTTTTAGCTTCTTCTTTTGTTTTAGCAGTTGGTTATCTTTTAGGTGGTTAGGATCTGTTGTATTTTTGGCTCTTATAAGAGCTGCTGTTATGAATCAAGATGTATCATTCTTCTCTTGTTATTCATTCTGTCTCAACACAATGTACATCAATTAAATCCAAAAATATAATACCCATTGAAGCTCAAGGTTCATCAAGTTTAGTAGAGCCCAAAATTGGGTCATACAAATTACATTGTGTAATGATATAGTGCATAATGCATTGTGAGCACAAGAATACTAACCAATGGCCTAAGGTACTGGTTAAGAAAATAACAAATGATGCATTTGATATTTTGAGAAGTGATAAACTTAGTTTTTCAATAAGAATTTGTTTTCTTTCGTATTCCTTAACAATATATTAAGAATACTGGTTAGCATTGAAATACTTTAATCATCTCAAATTTCAACCACATAAGTAACTAAGTAAGCATTTTAAGTTTAATTCCTTAATTGAATTACTCACTTAAAGTTATGCATTACCTAGAAGTTTTTTTTTTAATCGGGGTATCTCAAACGTAATGTTGCATGTGAGACAAACTCTTGGATCAAGATGGTGGTTAGATATACAAAATCGTCTCCAAAGTGATAATTCCAGGATTCGAATATCTGATATTGGAGGTAAGGTTCGCTTGATCAATGTATAGTCCATTGCCACTATAACCAAAGCATTTTTGTGTACAAGTTTTGTTGACGCGTGTACTTATCATTTTTTTTATAGGCTTCATTGGAAGCAATTTCGTGTACTTGACATTTTAAACTTAAAATAATCCCCTTAAAAGTACCCCGCTAATGATCATTAACATTGGATAGAATCCCATGACAAATCAATCTTGTAGTATAGTAAGTTGTAACCATTAAAGCAAAATTTGACACCTTCCAAGGCTGAGGTAGATTTTCTCCATCTGTCATGGCCAAAAAACACATTCCATTACAATGTGGTGGTTAGCATGAAAGTTCCACGAAGCTGCATGCATGTCACACTACCAACACCTTCCAAATTCCAAACCCACACAGTAAAGTGAGTAAGCTTTCAGCTTTCTACTCGGAATGAAATGACAATTAACAACCTTCCAATTCCACGGTGCCTAGCTGAGTCATTGATGCGGTTGCGTTCCGCGTCAGCTCCTGTGTCATGGTTCGCAAAATTGCGTGGAGTGGGCCTACAAGCTCCAAGCCCACTCTACTCAACCCACCGTTTTTTAATTTTAAAACAATTTTCACTTTTTTTTTAACTATACAAAAATAAATAAAAATGATCCTAGACTATGAGTTCATTATGTTTATGACCACAAGTAGGCCACCATTAACTTTTTCTATGATATTTTTATTTTAGCATCATAACAGCTGCCATCTCTGGATTCATCGCATCCACATATTTTTGTTTTCTATTTAAATTAAATTGCCCCACCATTTAATTGTTTACCACTTCAAAATATTATACGTGTAAAGTTAGCTTTTGTTTTTTAACCGAGATATCTCCATTGTTGTGACTTGTGAGGTTAATCATTGAGCTAGGATGTTTCTTAGATAAATTTCTTTCTATAGTGGGAATTTTGAGAACAGAAATGTTATGTTGACAATTAATATGGATAACCACGGTGACAACCGTATATATGAGTGACATTTTTGAAATTTTTGAGTAACTTTTGGATCCTATCTCAAGTTGGTTTCTAAAGTAAAAGTGGAGTTGTCCCTAGAGTTGTTGTATTTGGGTTGTTAGAATAATATAACTCTTTTGAAAATCAAATTTCTAACATTGTAGGTAAAATTTGCTTGTGATAACAGTTTATTTACATTATAATCAACTATTAAACGTGTAAGGGTAGCTTACATATGCAAAAACTACATGCATAATCTAAGAATTGGTAATATTAAAATAATAAGGTGCGCAAGTTGAAGCAGGTTTTTTTTGTGTCTGTCTAGACTATATCATACAAGTCATGACACCAGATAAAACAACTCATCGGTCATCAAACGTAGTTTTTTTTTGTTTTTTTTATGACGGCAAACATCAAACATAGTTGAGAAATGGATCTTTGGCCACTGGGTTAACTTATTAAATCTTATAACGAGCTCTCTCTATCGCGGGATAGTGATTATTTTGGAACGTAACAACTGAAATGATTTTTTAAAATACCTAAAGGGGATAAAATACTGAGTCTAAAGAGCACCCAAACAAAGAAAACTAAGTTTAAATGTTAAAAATTTCAGGATGAAGTAAGATTAAGTAACCAACGTACATATACGAGTATTATCGATCGCATACTGTTTTCGACGATATTGTACTTTTTTCTTGGTGCAAACGATATCGTACTTTAATGGCACATCCTTTTTTTTTTTTTGTCATATTTTTATCCGCACCATTCTGTGAATAAATTACCATATCTTATGCACGCAAAAAACAAAAAATTCTTATCTCTACTGTTTATTATAATTGTATGTGATAGCAATTGCTAAAATCAATATGTTGAATATGATTTATGAGTATTTTATATTTAGTACCAATGTATTTCTGCTAAAGTTTTCCGCTCAAACATTATTTTCCTCTTCGCTTTCAAATTATACAATAGTAACATTACAAATTCCATCGCCTTTCTCTTCTCTTGGAAACCAACATTCATATATATATATATTGTAAACATTTAATAAATCATTAATATATTGTTAGTATAAATTTTTTTATATTATTAATTAATTATATATTAATATATTATTAATAAAAAAAATTACGTGATATTATTAATAATTATCGATTCTTAAAATAATCACCGTAATTATAAATCTCAAATAAAACGATGATTGATTTATAATATAAAAATAATAATATATGCAATATATCAAAATTAATATATATTATATGTACGTAATATACATATTTATATATAAAATATAAAATGAGATCTCCATTTCTGAGTCGGCTGTGATTGTGACATCCTGGAAAAATGTCGGCTTCTTCTAGAACATTCCATGGGCCATTGGGGGTGCATGACACATGATACATCCATGTCCATAGGTTTCTTGTGGCATAGCATAAATCATGGACCATGTGTGTACCCGTGGATACTACACCGTTAAGATTGGGATGTTGACGCTGGTGGTAATGTAAATGTTCGACTCTGGAAAATGTCTAATTAGGCTTTGGAATGTTCTGGATGAAGAAGTTAAGAACTTTGAAAGATGAGACTGGACAACTGGTAGCACTAGCAGAAGGCCGAAGGGGGAGTGAAATTTTTATTTGAATAATTTTAACCACTATGTATATAGCTTTATATTTATATAATTTTATATTTAACTATAATTAGACTCATTTTATTTTTTATATATACAATTATGATTTGACGTGGTGCATTTATAGCATTTGTGCATTAAACTATCCTTCTTTACTCTTATATTATACATCATTCATTACATGAGTTGCCTATCATGTTAGAAATACGTGGTAGGCTTTTTGATATCGGTAGAATAATTGGGTCTAACTTCATTTTAAAAATTAATTCAAAAATGAAAGAATGTCCAAATTATTATAATTAATTCTTAGCTTATATATTCAAGTAACTCAATCTATGTGTGATCTAGACATTCAACAAACTAAATTAATGAAAGATGAATGTCCAAATCGCCACAATGTGTTATTTTTCTATATATACACCTATCTAATGTGGAACACAATGACAAAATCAAAATAGAATTGTATACAAAATGAACTAATATTATTATATGTATTCAAATAATATAAATGATATAAATACATGTAAATAAAACTGCATAAATGTCAGCATTAATTACTCTTTTTACGGGCATAACTGGGTTTGACTTTAATTTTGAGGTAAAAAATCGTGATAACGGTTTGTTTAGTTGTTTGACTTTTATGGGTAGTAAGGATAAGATTTGGAATGAGGCTCCCAAATTTTCACACTGAAATGTTCAACGATTTGACGACCCAAGATTTGTATGCAGTCTTCGCAGTAGGTATATACCAATACCATAATACTAATAGGTACAAGTGTCCTACTGCAACCGTTTTGTTGTACTGCTGCGTACCTAATTCAGCTGACAAAGTAAACAACCCATTGTTTCAACGGCACTGGTTCAGTCTTTCACCATAGCCAACGTCTTGTTTCAACACAATATATATAGATAAACATATTGCGATAATTATTTACGCAGTGATTGCCAAACTCGTGCAAACTGATTAATATTAAATCCAAAAAATATGGCGAAATCCCTCTTTGAATGGGTATGAATAATATGAGTGGCGTACAAATTGATAATTGCAATGGGCTGGCTTGATAATTGATACCCAATGTCCCAATGGAGATTGTGTATTGGACGGATGGGGATAATGGTTTAAATTTCAACCAGAGTGGAAAGATGTGGGATATTTTTATTGGCCAGACATAAGGATGAATATTTAAGCATAAACATAATTATAAGTAAAATTAACTAACTTCACACTTGTTAAAGAAGTTAGTTAATTTAGTTTAATTGTCTTGATTTATGTGGGAAAAAAGAGAGTTACAATTACTAAACTACCTTTTAATTGTATCGGGGGTGTGCAATGCTCTTGAAAAAGTAAAAAAAGAATTGGTTAGCTTGGTTCATTGTTTTGACTTTTGGAATACTGACATTAAATAGAGTTGAATTGATTGATTTTTACTTATATTTGAGTCCATAAAATATAGGTACTTTTTTTTGTTTATTATTGAGTCCAAATGAAGTACTTACTACACAATACACATTCTCTTATCTCTCCCACAAAATAAAATAGGATGTTTATTGAAGCTATAAGCATAGGCCATTTACTATTTACTTACACTTAGATGGATAGTGATAAGGCCCAATGACTAGCCGATAAAGGCGTGAATAAGATATAAGATATATGATACAAATACAATTGAACAAAAATGAAATGCAGTAACCAAAGCCCAATATAGGTTGGGGCTGTTGTTGTTATATTTATTTATATTTACATGCGGTCCACTGTCAGAATCCAACACTCATGTCCTTTATTAGAAATTAAAACCAAAGAAAGGTGCAACATCCGAAGAAAAAGATGGCAGTTTACCCACCTGAACACTTTAACTGTCACCAACGCTGAAAAGAATTCAATTATATGATACTATATTAATATTATTAATGATTAATGATCATATGTTTGGTAAACACCACATTAAGTAACTAGATCAAGAAATTATGGTAGTGGTGCTTCTAGACTCTCCCATTTCCATCATCATCACCATTCTTCTCCTCATCTTCCTGCTACGCTTTGCATTAATCCTCTTCTTCTTACTTCTCCTTTTCCCTCTCTGCGCCAACGTAGTTCATCTCCTTTTTAACAGTCTCTCCCCGTGAGCTTCTTCCACCAAAACGGTGCGTTCCAACGTTGTCTTCTTTCACTGGATTTGAGGTCAAACCTTGTCTTATTTGACAACGTTGATAAAAAAGCATGTTGGTAATTTGCAAACCCTCACCTATATATATATATATATAAGCCCCAGACTAAATTCTCATGCAGACGGTACTTGAAAAAGAAACCAAAATATTAAATTAGTTTTGGTCTTTTAGCCATGCAGGGATTAATGTGTGCAATGGAATGTTGAAGTGTGACAGCAGGAATAGTTTGAAACCGCCTCTGTTTGGTATCTCCTTAAAACCGGGGTCCCATCTTTCTTATAAGCTTTGTCCCAAAATTTCCACTCTTTCTACAAGGGAACACAACACCAATTGATTATAAATGTATTCTAGCTGTGCATCCGAAATATCTTCTTGTGACCCTAATTTAAAGATAGAGTCCAGAAAATTTCCCAGATCTTTATTATTGTTTGAAGAATTTTATCCTTATCCACTCCCCTTCCCTAAGCTCCCAAAAATATAAACAATGGAGTGCTACTGGATTGAAATCATATAGCTGATGTTATCATTATAGTTTTTTCTCCCTAAATCTCTAATCCACACATTGCATACATCAAATACTAGACAGGATCATGTTGTGTAAAATCTGTTTTAGTCCCTGACATCAGTTTGCATATTGACATTCAAGAACTAATTTGAACAAATAAGGATCTCAAAAGTGATTCTCATCTTTTAAAATTAATTTTTACCATTTACTCTGAAAAATATGGTGTTAAATAGGCCTTATATCCTTCCTAATTAGTTATTCTAGATAGAGAGTTCAGACTTCATTTAGTTTCTACTATTTCATTAAGCTTCTATTAGAAAAAAGACTTTAGTTGATGTTTTTGTTGTGACCATAAAACTATCCTTCTGGCTTGACTTTAAACTTGTGGATTATGGATCAGGTGTTTTACTAGGAATTAAAAGGGTAATTAAGCAGTAAACACTTTAAACTACAGTCAATATCACTTCTAACTGTCTTACATGCAATATATAAAAGATGAATGCGTGAATTTAGGGCATCCACTTGGTAATTGATTATTGTGATGGAGAAGTATCAATAGAAGTTTGGTCATTTTTAGAGTTTGTGTTACTGCATTGACTGTGGTGGCTTTCTACAATTAGAGAGGATATATTATTTCACTGCAAGAGGAGCTTTCTGAAAGTTTGCAGCAGGCACTCCGGGGTTCATACTTTTCACATCATTGATGATGGCTGACTCGAAGAGGTTCATCTTTGTACAGTACCACAATTTCCTTGAAGTTTGGGATTGAAATTATAAATGTTAGCTTTTATATGTCTAGTCTCAAATTGTCTAAAAGTTGTTCCTCCTCCTCCAATATAATTTTTATTTTTAAGTATTTTCTGTGCTAGTGTATTTACTGAAAACAGAATATTGAATTTCCTCTCTTTTGCTGATTTCTTCAAACCTTCTATATTGTTGCAGCTGAATGCCGTCATAACCACCATAGTCCTCCAGGTAAAAACAAAAAGAGGAGCACTTTTTGATGTGTCAATTACAAGTAGTTGCTAGCATAAGTGTGTAATGATTGCTTCTTTATTGTTGGCATCGCGTTATTTGAATATATAGAACATACTATTATTTTTTCTTATAGAACAATATATATATAGAACATATTAGTCAACAATATCTCACTCACATTTACATTACATTTAAAAGCATCTGTAATCTTTTGTATATAAAGTTGTTCCATTGTACCCAAAAAGGTTGTTACCTATTCGTTAAAAAATAAAGTGTTTACCTTAACCTAGCTAACATGATTCCAAGAAAATAACATAAAGGCAGATTACCAAAAAAAAAAAAGGAAACAGGAAAATTGTAAAAAAGTCATAATTCACAGATGAATGCTCGCATACAAATACAATTTATACGACGATGCAGTTTGATCCTTCATGAAAACAGTATTATAACTCGTCGCTATCATGATCACGAAGCACTTGTGACTTGTTACTTCCTGTATGGTTGTATCCACTATTGTCAAAACATACGGTTGATAGCAATAGTTGAGGATATTATTGGCACAAAAATGTTGTCTGAGATCTGACATGTTGATGTGAGTTTGAGTCACTATATATTCTTATATTCCGTATGTTTTTGAAATAAATGTATAATATAAAGATGTGAGTGAAAGATTAATTGTTTGAGTGTTATCTCTTGTGATGTTATTAAATAACATAACTCTTCTTGGATAGGAGGAAAAAAATATATATTTATGCTAATTGCAATACAAAAGCTAATAGTACTGTAATAGGTGTTCTTCTTGTTGTTATACATAATAATAATAATAATAATAATAATAATAATAATAATAATATTATTATTATTATTATTATTATTATTATTATTATTATTATTAATTTAGAGGTAAAAACTACATTATTCTTTATTCTTCTTGTGTAACACCTGGGTGCCGACGAGGGTGGGGAGTGGTCGCCAGTGCAAGAAGGTACGGACAAGGAGTGGCTCTGGCGGGGCTTCTAGGCGGAGGGACACATGAATGAACCGATTACACACACGAATGAGAGGGATCATGAGATTGTGTAGGTATGGGACTATACAGTTAAGGAAGGCTTATATGAATTGATTGATACTACCTATACCAACAAGATGCATATTCTTTTAGGGAGCCAATCACTTAAAAACTCCACAGTTAAGCGTGCTTGACTTGGAGCAATTTTGGGATGGGTGACCTCCTGGGTTTGTGGGGACAGTCGTCAATCCATAGAGCAACCATGGATGTTACAAATGGTATCAGAGCGACACTTCTCCCAGTACAGTGTGGTAAGGGGACAAACCAAGCGGAAGCTGGTGGGCATGTAACACTCGGGTGCCGACGAGGGCGGAGAGTGGTCGCCGGTAAAAGAAGGCACGGACAAGGAGCGACTCCTAGCAGGCTTCTAGGCAGAGGGACACATAAATGAACCGATTACACACCCGAATGAGAGAGATCCTGATACTGTGTAGGTATGAGACTATATAGTTGAGGAAGGCTTATATGAATTGATTGGTACTACCTATACCAACAAGATGCATCTTCTTTTAGGGAGCTAATCACTTAAAAACTCCACAGTTAAGCGTGCTTGACTTGGAGCAATTTTGGGATGGGTGACCTCCTGGGGAGTTTTCCCAGGAAGTGTGTGAGTGAGGACAAAGCAAGCTGAAAAGACCCGTGTTGGTCTGTGGGGACAGTCGTCAATCCATAAAGCAGTCAGGGATGTTACAAATGGTATCAGAGCGGCACTTCTCCCAGTACGGTGTGGTTCGGGGACGAACCCGGGTGCCGACGAGGGTGGGGAGTGGTCGCCGGTGCAAGAAGGTACAGACAAGGAGCGGCTCCTGGCAGGCTTCTAGGCGGAGGGACACATGAATGAACCGATTCCACACCCGAATGAGAGGGATCTTGAGACTGTGTAGGTATGAGACTATACAGTTGAGGAAGGTTTATATGAATTGATTGGTACTACCTATACCAACAAGATGCATCTTCTTTTAGGGAGTCATTCACTTAAAAACTCCACAGTTAAGCGTGCTTGACTTGGAACAATTTTGGGATGAGTGACCTCCTTGGAAGTTTTCCCAGGAATCGTGTGAGTGAGGACAAAGTATGCTGAAAAGACCCTTATTGGTTTATGGGAACAATCGTCAATCCATAAACAGTCTGGGATGTTACAGCTTGATAAATATAGTATTTGCTCATATGACTTCAGCAAAAAAATAAATAATGCATTTGCTCACATGCTTGATATATATAGTATTTGTTCCCTACAACACGATTTGTTGTGTCCGGTCAAAGAAACTTCCAGAGGCGCAGTTGGTTCCAGCAATTTGGGTAGAGGAGTTAAAGAGTGAAGTGATAAGAAGATTGAAGGTTTAAATCATACCCACCAATAAAAATACTAACATTAACATGTTAATATTTGCCTATAAAAAAATCAGAAATATGAATCGTTATCTAATGCTTATACTGAAAAACAATGTAGTTGAAATTATTCAAAGTTTAGTAGATATGGAGGTCTGGGTGAGGTTAGAAAGACAGGTACAGATGCGGGTGAGGGACAACAACATTCTAAATGCGGATAGGCTCTTACAATATTAGAGGGTTGGGGGGAGGATCAAGAGGTCTGCGATCAGAAATTTGATTAAGTCAGAAAAGCTTGATTTTATCTGCACCCTGGAAACAAAGAAGGAAAGTGTTGATGATTTCTTGTGTCAGTCTCTTTGGGGAGGACATGATATACAGTGGGTGCGTAAGGAGTCAATTGGGAACTCTTGGGGTATGCTCTACCTCCAGGGGAAGGATTCTTTTGTAGGAAATGGCTTCTTGGGGTCAAAGGTATTTGGGGAAATGCAAACTCTCCGTGTTACATTTTCAATATTTATTCACCTTGCATCATTTCTGGTAAAAGAGAACTGTGGTCTGATTTGAAAGCTTTGTGGTCAATCAATAATGGTGCCCCGTGGTGCCTTGCTGGGGATTTCAACACAATCAGAAGCAGTGATGAAAGGAAGGTTGTGACATCCTAAAATTCTAACATAATTAAGTAAAAAAAAATAATAAATAATAATATTAAGTTATTAAAAAGTGTAGTACAAATAAAATGTAAATGGGAGATTTAGTAAAAAGAAATGATGATATAAGGATTATTGGAATTTATTAACTATTATAAATAATACAAAATTATATATTTATATAAATATATATATATATATATATGAAAAAAAAAAAGAGTGCAGCCAAGTCTCCGTTCACGTGAATAAGCCCACATTTCATTTTGATGGAATTGTGGCTTTTGCCACAATTGATGGTTGGCACGTTGCAGGGCAGGGCTTTAAGGCCATTAGCCCAATGACAACCCGTAACGAAATATATAAGCCCCAGCAGGTATATTAATAAGAAATAGGGAATAGAGAAGTCGAAGCTCCAGCGCCGCATGTGGTTTCGTATTTTCGCCGGTTTCGGTCATTGTCAGTACAATCGTAACAACACAGATCCAAGAACGCCATCAAACGGGAGGGGAATTTTTAAGGAAGCATAAATCCTTATCAAACGTAATTTTTCGAGCACATTGGAGGTCTGCAAAAGGTGAGTAAAAATAATTTTTCTCACACTTTCATGGTACAGATAGTTTGATGCTTCTACATGTAACTTTGTCTTTTGGAAATAGTAAAATATTTTAGGGTTCTTGGTTCTTGATTTGAGACTCTTAAAATATATTGATTGTGTTGAGGAATTAATTTAATAAGCGGATTTTCTTGAAATTTATAATGAAATAAAACTAATCATATGGATTGGAACCACAATTCCTTATTATGTCTGTGACGCATAGTTTGTGTTTGTGGTGCTTTGAATTATTTTAATTGTTATATATATATATATATATATATATATATATATATATATATATAATACTTTAGTAATTGTTAACAAATATATTTGGTTGGTATGAGTTATTGTTGATTGACATGCCTATATGTATTTTATGATGTGATAGCGTTGACTCGGCATGACATTATATCATTGTTTGTGATATATGGAATTTGAGAAAATATTTGGTAGTCATCTGGGATGACATATTGTATGGTACATACGAGTTGGTCATCACCTTCCGGGAAGGGGTGACGGTTGTACATTATATTCCGGGAATAGGATGAGAGATGTCACCATATGGGATGTGATATCAATCCATTGAAAATATCTACATCTGGGATGGGATATTAGATACCCCATCCGGGATGGGGAAGGCAGTGGGACGTCATTGCATGGATATGAGCTCATAGACCTTAGTGGATATGGGATTCACACCGGTTCTGGGAACCAAAGAGTCAAGTCAAGTGATTCTGGGAATCACCGAGTCATGTTCATGGAGTTGTATTGCATTGTGTAGAGTTTGCATGGTGAATGTGATTAAACGCAATGAGATGTGACCGTTGCTGAGCTTATGGGTTTGTACTTTAAATGCTTGACATTAATTTTATTTATATATATTTATTATTTTGGAGGTTTACTATATCTATTATTTTAAAAATTAGCGGATACCATGAATGTTTTTCCGGTTACATACCTAGCTGAAAAACAACACTATTTGCGAACCTTTTTATCAAACGATTATTTTTATTCACTGGGATTATATCTCATTAAAAGTGTTGTTTTCAGAGCATGAGGGCGACATCACTGGGACTAGAGAGGATTGAAGACCTGGCGAATTTTCTTAGTTATTATTCCTAGCCTGGTTAGTGTTTTCTTAAATAAGGAGCCGTATGTGGCTAGACGTTTTTATTTATTTATCGTTGGGTTTATTAGTAGACGCCCGGTTTTGAGGCTTGGGGTTTTTATTTGGACGTATGGATTTATTATTTATTACTTTGATACATTATTACTATTTTATTTAATATGAGACATTTTTCAGACTTATATAATTGATAAAATTTTTATGATTAACATATTTTAATTAAATGTATTAAAGGATTTTTATACAATTTGTTTTGGGTTACTAATGTAACGAAGGGCGTTACATTTATGGTATCAGAGCAGTCGATTCTAAATCGGGACTGTGGTAATGGGGCTTTTTCTAAAATAAAACTTGGGCGCTTAGGATGCTTGTTAGAGTTATAGATGCTGCATGCTATTCTTTGGGATATTGGACTTGATCAACCCAGTATTTCATTGGTAGTGAGCAGATTTATGGCGACTAATAGGCGAGGGACGAATGTTGCACTTGCAGCAGCTTTGGATTGTATGGCCAAGCCTATGCAAGGCGGGACGAGACTCGCCAAATCAACGGGGAATGGAGGCCAATCACTAATGAAGTGGTGGCAACCTAGGACCCTTAAAACGTGGGGCTTTTCGAATTCAAGAAGAACAATTCACCATCATTCTGAGGCAGCTTAGATCCGAAGGAGACTGAATTTCTTCTACTCGTTAAGAAAAAAAAATTATTATATTGTTTGATTCAAGGGAAACGCATTCCTTGATACGCCCTTTATGTGTGAAAATTTGGAGATACCAATCTTTCATTTGTCCTTTGATTCATACGTTTCTACTCCTATAAGGATATTCTTGTTCTTCCATTGGTTGTTTAAATTGTTTCCTTGTGCTTCAAGACACTCCTTATGACATCAATCTTATTGTTATCTATGTATTGTATGTTATACTTGGTATTGACTTATTGGCATCTAGACTCATTGCCATAAGTATTCTGACAAAAATATCCTTATCTCTTCACATCCAATGTCTAATGATTTTCCCCGTACCCAGTTCTATTGTTTCTGTTGTTGCTTGTCATAAGTGCTTAGTTGAGGGAGCTCAAGGATGTGTACTCTTATTCTCTGCTAAGATAGAGGCTGACAGTGATGTGACAGCCATACCAGTGGTGTGTGAGTTCCAGGATGTTTTCCCTAAGGATGTCACTAGTTTGCCTACGAATAGAGAAGTTGAGTTTAACATAGATCTAGTGCCAGGGAGTGGACCAGTATCGGTAGCGCCTTATAGAATGACACCTTTAGAGTTGAGCGAGCTTAAGAAACAGTTAGAGGAGATGTTAGGGAAGGGGTTTATTAGGCCTAGTGTGTCACCCTGGGGAGCACCTGTCCTACTGGTGGAAAAGAAGGATGGGACCATGAGGCTATGTGTTGACTATAGGCAGTTGAACAAAGTGACCATCAGGAATAAATATCATTTGCCTAGGATAGATGACCTCTTAAACTAGCTGAGGAGAGCGTCAATGTTTTTCAAAATAGATCTAAGATCGGGATACCATCAAATTGGAGTCAAGAATGAGGACATTCCTAAGACAGCCTTTAGGACAAGGTATGGGCACTACGAGTATGTAGTGATGCCCTTTGGAGTGACCAATGCTCCAGCCGTTTTCATGGACTACATGAATCGGATCTTTAGGCCGTTCTTGGATAGCTTTGTGGTGGTGTTCATAGATGATATTTTGATATACTCTAGGATACCAGAGGATCATGAGGAGCATTTGAGGTTAGGGTTGCAGATTCTGAGGGAATAACAACTGTATGCAAAGCCAAAAAAGTATGAATTTTGGCTTGATGAGGTGGAGTTTTTAGGACATACCATATCTAGGAGTGGTGTAGCGGATGACTTTAGTAAGGTTGATGCAGTGCTTGGATGGGAGAAACCTAGGTCAGTGACGGAAGTGAGGAGTTTCCTGGGACTGGAAGGTTACTATAGGAAGTTCATAGAAGGGTTCTCTAGACTAGCTTTACCTCTCACCAAGTTGACTAGGAAAGGAAAATCTTTTGAGTGGGATAAGGAATGCGAAGAGAATTTTGAGGAGCTTAAGAGAAGATTCGTGTCATCACTGGTCTTAACCATTCTAGATCCTTCAGTGGGTTTTGTGGTATATTGCGATGCTTCTAAGAATGGTTTAGGTTGTGTGTTGATGCAGGAAGGTAGGGTAGTGGCTTATGCATCTAGGCAGCTTAGGACGCATGAGGTGAATTACCCTACTCATGACCTTGAGTTAGCAGCAGTAGTCCTTGCTCTTAAGATTTGAAGGCACTATTTGTATGGTGCAAAGTTTGAGGTTTTTAGTGATTATAAGAGCTTTAAGTATTTGTTTGACCAGAAAGAATTGGATATGAGACAAAGGAGGTGGATGGAATTCCTTAAGGACTATGATTTTGAGTTGAAGTACCATCCAGGGAAAGCCAATGTGGTGGCTGATGCACTCAGTAGGAAAACCTAGCATGTGTCTAGTTTGATGGTCCGAGAGATGAATATGTTAGAGGAGTTCAGGAACATGAATCTAAATGTGTCTCTTAGTGCTCTAAGCTTGAAGTTGAATGGGCTGGAAATTTGCAGTGACCTTAGAGAAATGATTAGGTGAGGACAACTTTTAGACCAGGAGTTACAATCTCTTTTAGATCAAGAGAATTATGTGTTGTCTACTGATGGTCTAGTGTTGTTTAAGAATAAAATCGTTGTTCCTAAGGAGGGGAGCCTTAGAGAGAAAGTTTTAGAGGAAGCGCATAAGGGGAAGTTCACCATACTTCCAGGGATAACTAAGATGTACCAAGATCTAAAGAAGATGTAATGGTGGCCAGGAATGAAACGGGATGTGGCTAGCTTTGTAGCCAAGTGTTTAGTATGTCAAAAGGTTAAGATAGAACATCAGAAGCCTTCGGGGTTGTTGCAGTCCTTGGAGATTCCAGAATGGAAGCGGGAGAGAATTTTTATGGACTTTGTGATGGGGTTACCTAAGACACGTTTGGGCTTAGACGCCATATGGGTAATTATGGATAGGTTGACCAAGTCTGCTCACTTCTCGCCAATTAAAGCAACCTATAGTTTGAATAAGCTAGCAGACCTATACATTAAGGAGATAGTGAAGCTTCATGGCATACCTACCTCTATAGTGTCAGATAGAGACCCACGGTTTACCTCTAGATTTTTGGGAGCTTTCCAACAGGCTTTTGGTTCTAAGTTGAGTTTTAGCACAACCTATCATCCCCAAACGGACGGTCAGTCAGAAAGGACCATTCAGACCCTTGAGGACATGCTTAGAGTATGTGTTTTAGATGAAGGTGGGGGTTGGGATAAATTTTTACCTCTTATAGAGTTTGCTTATAACAACAGTTATCACGCTAGCATCGGCATGACACCCTATGGAGCTCTTTATGGGAGGAAGTGTAGATCCCCTTTATGTTGGTGTGAGGTGGGTGAGAAGACCCTGCTAGGACCAGAGTTAGTCCAGGAGACCATAGAGAGGATTAAAGCCATTAGGAAAAGGATGCGCACTGCACAAAGTAGGCAAAAGAGTTATGCTGACAAGAGAAGGAAGCCTTTAGAATTTCAGGAAGAGGAACATGTATTCTTGAGAGTCACTCCTAAGACTGGGGTTGAGAGGTCAATGAAAGTCAAAAAGCTCAACCCTCGTTTCATGGGTCCGTTTCAAATCCTAAAAAGAGTCGGGCCTGTTACTTACCAATTGGCTCTTCCATCACAGTTGTCGAATCCCCATGACGTCTTCCATGTGTCTCAACTCCGGAAGTACGTACCAGATATTTCACACGTGATAGCTCCTGAGTCAATACAATTGAAGGATAATTTAATCTTTAAGCCCAGACCTATTCAGATCATTGACAAGAGCACAAAAACTCTGAGGAACAAGATGATCCCATTGGTGAAAGTGATTTGGGAAGGATTGACTCCAGAAGAAGCTACCTGGGAACTTGAGGAAGATGTTAGATAACATCATCCAGATCTTTTCGACACAGGTACATAACTTGGTATTGCATTATCTTTAATGTTGTGTAGTTTGGGTGAGACGTGAGAATTTTGGGGACGAAATTCATTAAGGAGAGGAGAAAATGTAACATCCTAAAATTCTAACATAATTAAGTTAAAATAATAATAATAATAATAATAATAATAATAATAATATTAAGTTATTAAAAAGTGTAACACAAATAAAATGTAAATGGGAGATTTAGTGTAAAGAAGTGATGGTATAAGGGTTATTGAAATTTATTAACTATTATAAATAATGCAAAATTATATATATATATATATATATATATATATATATATATATATATATATATATTAAAAAAAAAAGTGCAACCAAGTCTCCGTTCACGTGAATAAGCCCACATTTCATTTTGATGGAATTGTGGCTTTTGCCACAATTGATGGTTGGCACGTTCCAGGGCAGGGCTTTAAGGCCATTAGCCCAATGACAACCCGTAAAGAAATATATAAGCCCCAACAGGTATATTAATAAGAAATAGGGTAGAATTTTAACTTTAAAAAAAAGCAGTCATAAAAGGGAATAGAGAAGCCGAAGCTCCAGCGACGCAGGTGGTTTCGTATTTTCGCCGGTTCCAGTCATTGTCGGTACAACCGTAACAACACAGATCCAAGAACGCCACCAAACGGGAGGGGAATTTTTAGGGAAGCCCAAATCCTTATCAAACGTAATTTTTAGAGCACATTGGATGTCTGCAAAAGGTGAGTAAAAATAACTTTTCTCACACTTTCATGGTACATATAATTTGATGCTTCTACATGTAACTTTGTCTTTTGAAAATAGTAAAATATTTTAGGGTTCTTGGTTCTTGATTTGAGACTCTTAAAATATATTGGTTGTGTTGAGGAATTAATTTAATAAGCGGATTTTCTTGAAATTTATAATGAAATAAAACTAATCATATGGATTGGAACCACAATTCCTTATTATGTCCCTGACGCATAGTTTATGTTTGTGGTGCTTTGAATTATTTTAATTGTTATATATATATATATATATATATATATATATATATATATATAATACTTTAGTAATTGTTAACAAATATATTTGGTTGGAATGAGTTATTGTTGATTGACATGCCTATATGTATTTTATGATGTGACAGTGTTGACTCGGCATGACATTATATCATTGTTTGTGATATATGGAATTTGAGAAAATTAATATTTGGTAGTCATCTGGGATGACATATTGTATGGTACAAACGAGTTGGTCATCACCTTCCGGGAAGGGGTGACGGTTGTACATTATATTCCGGGAATATGATGAGAGATGTCATCATCTGGGATGGGATATCAATCCATTGAAAATATCCACATCTGGGATGGGATATTAGATACCCCATACGGGATGGGGAAGACAGTGGGACGCCATTGCATGGATATAAGCTCATAGACCTTAGTGGATCTGGGATTCACACCGGTTCTGGGAACCAAAGAGTCAAGTCAAGTGATTCTGGGAATCTCCGAGTCATGTTCATGGAGTTGTATTGCATTGTGTAGAGTTTGTATGGTGAATGTGATTAAACGCAATGAGATGTGACCGTTGCTGAGCTTATGGGTTTGTACTTTAAATGCTTGACATTAATTTTATTTATATATATTTATTATTTTGGAGGTTTACTATATCTATTATTTTAAAAATTAGCGGGTACCATGAATGTTTTTCCTATTATCACACATTGAAAAAAAACAACACTATTTGCGAACCTTTTTAACAAACGATTATTTTTATTCACTGGGATTATATCTCATTAAAAGTGTTGTTTTCAGAGCACGAGGACGACATCATTGGGACTAGAGAGGATTGAAGACCTAGCGAATTTTCTTAGTTATTATTCCTTGCTTGGTTAGTGTTTTCTTAAATAAGGAGCCGTATGTGGCTAGACGTTTTTATTTATTTATCGTTGGGTTTATTAGTAGACGCCCGATTTTGAGGCTTGGGGTTTTTATTTGGACGTATGGATTTATTATTTATTACTTTGATACATTATTACTATTTTATTTAATATGAGACATTTTCCAGACTTATATAATTGATAAAATTTTTATGATTAACATATTTTAATTAAATGTATTAAAGGATTTTTATACAATTTGTTTTGGGTTACTAATGTAACGAAGGGCGTTACAAGGGTGATTCTTTGATGTGGGCTTCTACTGAAGAGGCCGAGTTCAATGAATTTATCGAGGATTTGCAGTTGAATGATTTGCCTCTTGTCGGAAGAAAATTCACATGGCATAGAGCGGATGGTTCATGTATGAGTAGAATCGATAGATTTCTGTTATCCGATGAATGGTTGGCTTTATGACAAGACTTGGCTCAATGGGGTTTGGATAGAACCGTTTCGGATCATTGCCCGTTGATTTTAAAAGGAACAATTAAAAACTGGGGTGCAAGGCCGTTTAGGATTATGAACTGTTGGTTTTATCACAAAGATTTTGTTACTTTCGTGGAAGAGAGATGGAAGAGTTTCACTGTCAACGATCGGGGATCATTTGTTGTTAAGGAAAAATTAAAGCTTCTAAAAAAGGATTTGAAGGCCTGAAATGTTTCTTCTTTCGGGAATTTCGATGTTAAAATCCAGCAAGCATCAGAAGACATTAAGAGATTGGATGATAAAGGGGAACCATCTTATCTCTCGACAGCAGATGTAGCTTTGAGAAGGGAACTTTTCGACTCTTTTTGGAAGCTGTCCAAGATGAAGGATTCTTTCGTTTTTCAGAGATCAAGGGTTAAATGGCTTCAATTGGGTGATGCAAATTCAGGTTATTTTCATTCACGCATTAACAAAAGAAGGAGAGAAAATTGCATTCACGGTTTGCAAGTTTGCAAGTCAAGGAAGTGTGGGTAGATGACCCGAGAGAGGTGAAGGAAGGCATTTGCAGCCATTTTGAAAACCTTTTTAAACAGAAGGTCCAGAATCGTCCACTTCTAGATGGGATTTCTTTTAAATCTATTTCTGTTTTGGAGAGTGAGACACTCACGAAGGCTTTTTCGGAGGAGGAAATCAACAGAGCGGTGTGGGATTGCGATGGCAACAAAAGCCCGGGGCCCGATGGTTGCAATTTCTCCTTCATCAAGAAATTTTGGGAGGTACTCAAGGTTGACTTATGTAGGTTGGTGGACGAATTCCATTCTAATTAGGGGTGGCCAACGAGTTGAGCCCGACGGACCAACCCGCCTAACCTTTTTTTTTGGCGGGGTGGGGTAGAGATTTCAACCCACCAACCCGCCATGATCAGTCCCGCCTAACCCACCATGAATACAGGGCGGGAGTGGGTTGGCCCGTCGGGTTGCCTTTTTTTTTTAATAAAAAAAACTATTTTAAATTTTTTTTAAAGTTCTCATTTTTAGTTTAGGGTGGTTATGGACTTTTGATTATTGGACTAATGGATTATTGGACTAATACATGCTTTATTTTTAGCATTTTAAGTTTTAATGTTACTATGTTAGTCATGGTTTTAATAGTCACTATATGAGTACACGGCGATTGTAAGAAAAATGGTGCCATATATAATTTAGGTTCTCATAATTAAACAAGTAAGTTTTTTATTAGTAATTTTTCATTAATTTAAATCATTTTCAAGTGGAAACATGATTATTTTAAACATAGTTTAAGTAATTAACTATTTAATTTGTTTTTTATTTTTTTATTTTTTGGAGGGCCAACCCACCACGGGACGGGGCGGGGGGTGATTTTCAACCCACTTTCATAATTCAACCCGCCCCGTCCCGTTTTAGGCGGGTTGGCCCGTTTTGCCACCCCTAATTCTAATGACAGCCTTTCAAGGGGTAGTAATGCATCATCCATAGCACTTATTCCTATGAGGGATAACCCAACAAGTTTGAATGATTATAGGCCTATTTCTTTGGTTGGTTGCATTTATAAAATTTTGGCTTAACTATTAGCAGGGAGGATAAGCAAGGTGATGGATTCTATTATCTCGGGGTGCCAAACTGCTTTCATGAAGGGCCGGAACATCTTAGATGGGGTGGTTGTGGTGAATGAAATTATTGATTATGCCAAGAAGAAAGGAACTCCTTATATGCTCTTCAAGGTGGATTTCGAGAAAGCTTACGATTCGGTAAGCTGGGAGTTTTTGGATTACATGCTCCTAAGGCTAGGCTTCAATGATAGATGGAAATCTTGGGTCCATGCTTGTCTCCATTCATCTACAATTTCAGTCTTGGTTAATGGTAGCTCGACAAGAGAATTTTGCATGTCCAAAGGAATTCGCCAAGGAGATCCTTTGGCTCCATTCTTGTTTCTCATTGTTGCGGAGGGCTTAAGCGGTTTGATTAGGAGTGCGGTGGAGAAAAATATCTTCAAGGAGTACCTAATTAGAGGAAATAACCAAGAGGTGGCTATATCTCACATTCAATATGCGGATGACACGATTTTAGTGGGCGAAATGACTGCAAGTAATGCTTGGGCTGTCAAGTGCATTTTGAGGTGTTTTGAATTGTCTTCTGGTTTGAAGGTAAATTTTCGGAAGAATGGCTTGATTGGCATAAGGGCAAATGGTGCTTTAGTGGATCATGCGGCAGATGTAGTAGGATGTAGTGTGTAAACCAAGGTTTGAGGGTGGGTTGGGCATAAAAGACACAAGGGTATTTAATTTGGCACTTCTAAGAAAGTGGAGGTGGAGGATGTTGTTAGAAAAAGAGTCATTATGGTCTCGAGTGATTAGAGTTAGGTATAGTGAGCTGATGGGTGGGAGGTCTTTATGGGATGTCTGTTAGAGAGAGGGAAGTCCTCTTCCTGGTGGTGTGACCTTGGCAAGATTGAGGGGGTGGACACTCCAAAAGAGAACTGGTTTTCGATGGGAATTTCAAGGAAATTAGGAGATGGAAAAAGCATTCCTTCTGCTACAACTTACGGCAGGTTAATTATATAGTCTTTCTTTACAAAAGGAAGCTACTGTAGATCAATTGTGGAAGAGGAGGATCAATGGTGTTGGCTTAGAAATGCAAGCCAACCTTATTCTGTGAGAGCTGCATATAAACATATCACAAATGATGAGGGTCTGGCATCAGAAAGGGGAGTGTATAAAGTCTTGTGGGGTGGCTAAGTTCCACTAAAAGTGCTGGGTTTTTGTTGGAGGGCAGCAATCAATATAGTGCCTACTAAACTGAATCTTCAAGGCCGTGGAGTCGTGTTGGTACCTGCAGATTTATTGTGCTGTTTTTGCAACACAGAGATTGAATCTTCATCATATATCTTTATGTTTTGCAATTTTTCATACAATGTCTGGATGTATTTATATAATTGGTTGGGTTTGATAACACTCTTGGCAGGAAATTTAGAAGACCACCTTTTGCAACATTTTGGTTTATGCTCAGGAAGAATCTCATAAAAGGGGTGGAGAACTATATGGTTTGCTACAATTTGGAGCATTTGGTTGTATAGGAATGATTTGATTTTTAATCATGGCAGCTTGGATTTTTACAGGGTCATTTAAATGATCAAAGTTAGAGTATGTGGTGCAACAATTTAGTCAAAAAAGGGTGCTTCTCTTATATGGATTGGTGTCTAAATCCCATTGATTGTCTAAAGGCTTGTAATTCCAGGAATCTTGTTAGGTTTGCTTGACCAATGTTGGAACCTTAGTTTTTCTATTTTGGTTGGATATGAAGGTATCATCATATCCTTTTAAAACGTTGGTGGTTGGTTGATTAATTATGTTTACTGTTTTAGTTGGGGATCATGTATAGGGGGTGTTTCTCTATAGTTATTTTCTTTGATGCATTTGTATATGGGTTCCGAATTCCCTTATACTCTTCTCATTTTATATATATATATATATATATATATATATATATATATATATATTTTTGGCTTATAAAAAAGAAATTCTTAGAAGAAATTATACATTGACGTTGCAGTTGTCTTGTTTGGTACTTAAAAGTTAAAACTAATAAAATTTATAAATCCCAAAGAAGTTTGATATTCAATATCAATTTTATATAAAATATAAATTTTTTTTATAACAAAGTCAAGATGGGATGCCGCGTTACAAAGTCACAAGAGATGAGACTAGGTTCAATGAGTTTTTTTCACCAGCCTAAGAAAAAAAAAACTTCATTAATATAGAGTATAAGATGTGGTTTAACCCTTACAAATTAAACGATCAAAACAAACCAAACACAATGCTGCAACCAGAATCAGTCAAAATGCTTACAAATCACAATCCAATTATGGATGACAATTTGGACCTTATCCGATAGGTACATCAAAAATTACTCATAACGGGTAGGGTACTTATCCGCTTTACGGGTTTTGGTTCGGGTATAGATAATTATCTCAAAAAAAAGTGAGGGTATGGAGTGCGGATGCAGATGCTACTCTAGTATCCATCCACCCTGCACTCTGCATATATATATATATATATATATATATATATATATATATATATATATATATATATATATATAGGGTTGGTCTAAGCTATATCACCCTAAAATTGCACCCCTCTTTACACCACCCATGTGGCAATTTGTGGACCAATTAAATTGCCACATGGATGGTCAAAATGTCAATTGTTGAAGTTGTATTAATCTTTGTATTCAAAGCTTGTATGTACGAGATATCTTTAAAGATAATATACGTATTTTTAGTATTTATATATTTTGCCCAAAAAAAATTACTTATTATTTTTAATATTTGAAATAATGTATTTGTTAATTTTTTTATGTATTAGAGACCAAAAATACATAAAAAAATTAACAAATACATTATTTCAGATATTAAAAATAATAAGTAATTTTTTTGGCAAAATATATAAATACTAAAAGTACGTATACTATACTGTAATATACTGTACTTATAATTTTTTTAATGTATTTTTGGTCTCTAATACATAAAAAAATTAACAAATACATTATTTCAGATATTAAAAATAATAAGTAATTTTTTTTGCAAAATATATAAATACTAAAAATACGTATATTATACTGCAGTATACTGTACATATAATTTTTTTTTATGTATTTTTGGTCTCTAATACATAAAAAAATTAACAAATACATTATTTCAGATATTAAAAATAATAAGTAATTTTTTTGGGTAAAATATATAAATACTAAAAATATGTATACTATACTGCAGTATACTGTACATACAAGCTTTGAATACAGTATTAATACAACTCCAACGGTTGATATTTTGACCATTCATGTGGCAATTTAATTGGTCCATAAATTGTCATATGGGTGGTGTAAGGAGGGGTGTAATTTTAGGGTGGTGTAGCTTAGACCAACCCATATATATATTAGTATATATAATTATAGTTATATATTAATTTATTTTTAAGAATAAAGTTAATGTAAAAGTTCTAAATCTAGGACTCATTAGTGATAAATCCTATATTGGTAGGCAAAGGGGAGAGTGTTCATCAATATTATAGTAACAAAGCCATGTTATTCTATTATACAACGCAACTCAAAAAGGAAAATTTCATTCCATAACCTCACAGTATAAATGATAATCCATGACAGTATACAACAATGCAAATCCTTTGATAATATACTAGCAGGAAGAGTCAAGTAGCAAGCATCTAAACAAGGGTAAAAAGCACAAAGTCCTGCGTGGAGCATTGTCTTGGAAAAGTACATGCATAATAGAGTAGTCTGTTTTGCATAATTAAATGTTTAATTCACCATGCTTGTCATAATTCAATTGAGTATAGCATAATAATCTAACAAATGCAACTTACATAAATAAATAAACAAGCAAAACCTTTTGTACAAAACTACTAATATATACATAAATAACAAATCAGATATAGATATCTCCTGTTGGTAGGCAAAATGTAAATTCCACTAGAAATTCTTGTTGAGGTTGATGGTATTCCCTGACCTTGCAAGGGGGTGTGTTTTCCCCAATATAAACTTTTTGTAAGCTAAAAAAAAAAACTTAGGGTTCATTAGTATTTTTTCCTTTCAGGACTTACAAATTCATGAATTTATTGTTTTTGATGTTTATTGTGATATTTACTCGTTTTGGATGTTTTTATTTAGTTTAATTTTTTGATTTGTAATGTTTCACTGGTTAATGCACCATTGGATCAATCTTAAACTAGCTTCCTCAAATAATTTTCATGATTGATCCAATAATACATTAATACATGAATGCGTCAAAAATTGAATGTGGGGAATCTATTTTCAGCAAACACCCCATCTAATCCGGGCAAAGCAGATAAACTTACATAGATAAACAATTTATAGGGTCATGACACTAACCTGAAAATGAAGCATTTCTCAATTTTCCGGGGCTAATTTACTAGGTTCAAAAGTTGCATAAGAAGTCTTGACAGGTTAATTATTGGACTAAACTTAGGTACATTTTCGTAGATAAATTATATGTTATTTTCCAATAGAATTATGAGATGTATAATCCATTCTTGTCTCTATTCGTGGCCCAAAACAAAAAATTGTGCCGTCTCTATATTCTCTTTATCCTTCTTGATCTCCTTAGAATTATTTGCTAAATAATCAGGATTTTAACTAGAGTTCCTGTTACTTACCATTCATGTTAGGAAATAATTAAAATTCCCTGTAGAATGAAGGCAAATTGAAATGACTAGAGGAGTAGTACATTTTGTCTCGTCCTCCTTGTATATGTTTTTTCTCTCTTGCATGTAGAGAGTTGAAAGATGATGCATCAAGGACACAGCTAACTTCGTCCCCCAAAATGGGGGAAACAGTGACATTTACCCTTAATGAAAACACACATGCTATTGTCCCCAAGGTCTAGCAGCTACTATGCATATATCCAGCGGAATTCCTTTGTCACAAGCCACAATATATATTCCATCATTGCATGCAAGAATTTTCAGAAGAAACAATTGTTCAGGTTATAATTATTACTATATATTTTGTTCATATATTTGGAGATGGGTAAAACAAGTACTAGCTGTAGTGGATTGTTGTGGAAGGGAGGGTTTGGAGTGCTTGTGCCTATGATGAGGAAACTGCAGGCTAGCTTCTTTTCATGTCCAAAAGGAGTGAAGCAAGGGCACTTTGTGGTGATTGCAACAGAAGGGTGCAAACCAGAGAGATTCTTCATTGAGTTGGGGTATTTGCATCACCCTGAGTTTGTGAAGTTGTTAAAGCAGGCTGAAGAAGAGTTCGGGTTCTCTCAGGTGGGAGCACTTGCAATTCCTTGTGAACCTGATGATTTGAAGAGAATCATTAAAAGTAAAAAGGATAGAACTAAGGGTATTATTACTATTATTACTTGTTAGGTAGAAGGGATCATATGAGAGTAATTGCATGAACTTTCCTATATGTTGTTTTTTCTCTCTCCAGTGACTCTGATGCTGCTGTCTTAGTTACCTTGCCTTGCATGCAAGGTATACTTCTTTGTATGCTCACTATGCTGTAATGTTTCAAGTGGCCACACATAGTTGCATCCTAGCTAGTAATTTTGGCTTTGTGTAATGCATGGCACAATAAGTCTAACTTGTAGGCGCAAGAAGGCCAGATTATAGAATCCGGTTCTCTTAATCACTCTAGTCCCCGTGGGGATAGCCATTGTTAAGTTTGTAAGAATGGTAATTAATGATTTGTGAACACGTACAGATGAGTGAATACTATATGGTTTTAAAATACGAATAATATCATGTGATGACGCAAGCAACATCTTGATTGCGCGTAGCCGATGTGGCCACTGCACCTCCCTTTCAATACGTTGCGGGTAAAAATAACACATAAAAATCTCTCAAAAATTGCTTCATGTGATATTAGCATTATTCCTCTCTCTTCATAAATATATTGTCCCTATGAAAATGGGCCAAAATAAATGTGAATGAGTATGCTTTTAATGAAAGTATGAAACATTTTGAGTCTTCTATTTTATGCACCAATAACATTTTTTTTAAGGGCACCAATAACAGATATCAATAATAGTAGAGTTTAACAAATATGCACTGACACTGTAAAAAAGTTTTACACTGACATCCAATTATATTTCGCCATTATATCACTCTGTTATATTAGTTAATTAGTTAATAAAATATCTCAACAAATATCCATCTGGTGAGATATGGTTGAATAACTGTGTAAAAAAAATCACATTGCCAGTATATATATTAAATCTTAAAATAATAATATAAGAGTTTAATTTTAATACACTATCAATTAATTATAAATCATTTTATATGTAACTCTTTTTTTTTTAGTGAAATTTTATGTGTAATTTAAAAAAAAGTTATAATATATTTTAAATATATTTAATGATTTAATAATTTATTATTGATTGATATTATAAAAAATATTTATACTCATCTTGCATACAAATTCAAACCATAATAAAACAAGTACAGAACATTAATATTACATACAAGGAAATTTCCGCCTCCCTGGCATTCCGCTGTGTTTCCAAATTAAATGTGTATATAACAAAAACTATTTATAAGGAAAAATAGTTATCAATATTATTTTGTTACATTCAACTTCTTAATTAATTAGTGATTGTTGTTTGCTGATGGCAAAGGCTGATATGGCAGAGGTTGATATAAAAGATGAGGAAATATATTATCTATACTTATCAGAGAGGTTATGATATTTGAATAATAGAATATAATGCTTAAATTAGTGATATGAGATAAATAATAAATATTCAAGAAATGAATTTGAGTACTCACAAATATAAGATATATTGTGGAAATAATAATGTGAATTGGGTATGGATGAGTATACCCCAATTAATATTACGTAGCGTAAGAACCATATACTTAACATTGCTTTCGTTTGTTCAAGAGAAAAAGAAAAAAGAAATATACATTCGTTTCGTTTCTAATGGTCTCCAACCAGTGGTTCTCCTCCTATAGGAAATGAGTCACATGCACTGCCTATCCAATCTCAGGTGCTCACTACACAAACTAGCATAATAATTGGTCTAAGATAATGACCCTTGACAATTATCAATCTTTCCATACTTTTTTCTTTCTTGTTTAAGTTACATAAATCAAATTGGTATCAATTTGCCATTTTGCCTTCATTCCTTTTCTTATCTCTCTTTTTTCTCTCTCATTTATCAATATCAATAGTGATGATAGCTCTATATGAGAGTACGTGTAATGTACAATAATCATTTGTCTTTTTGTTTTATTCATGATCCACTCAGTGTTAGCTCATGTGAATAGGACTTTATCAATAATATTAATAGGTAAAGGCTATGCATGCTTTCAGGTCCTCTATATATCACTGCAGATCCCAGTCTCTATCCCCAGGGCAGAGTAGAACATGAGAGTGGTTACAGTTGATTGGGAAATATTTTTAAAAAAACATCAAATTAGGGACTTCATACACTGAATTTTTTTTTTATTCTTGATATGTATATATATAAAGATGATAAAAAATAAGTAAGAGATATAAATAAATATATATAATGTCACATACGGTATCTAAAATTTTATGTTCAAATAACACAAATCTGATTGATTTGGACATAAAGCACGACTTCCAATTGAAGTATGGGACAACCGACATCATATTTTGCTATTAGGAAGGGACCCGGTGGAAGGTGAGAGGTGAGACAGATGCAAGGGTGTGGCGCACAAATTTGTTCCATTTCATGATTGTGCTTTTAACATGTGTTTCTGCTTTCTTGTCTTACAAGATAAAAGTAAATTTTGATGGAAGTAATTTTACTGGGATAAATGTTGGGAAACACTTTCTGCTGTAGACTTTTTAAATAAGGAAGAATCCATTACTTTTAAATATTTGGGTCTTTCTCTTGGCCCAAATCCAAGAAAATTTGGAGGCCTATTATAGAAAAGGTCTTGAATAACATGTTATCTTCATGGAAAGGGTTAGGGATCTGCAGCTTTTTCAATATCTTAGTTTGCTTGGAAAATTAAAATGGAGAATGTATTGTAGGGATCATTTCTGGTCCATTTTAAAAAATGGGAGACTAAAAAAATATATTTATCAAATGGGGTACTAAAATCGATTTTTTATAAAAAATGAGGGACTAAAAACATATTTAACCATTTCTTTAATTACATGTTTGCATCCCTAATTAGGGGGAAAAAACTACTCTTGATTGGGTTTTCATGTTGTTTCCTGGTGAACACTAAGTCTCACATCTTATACCATCATGGTTTGGCGTGCTGGAAAAAATATGAAAAAGGTATGAATGATTTCTTTTACTACTACATGGTCGAATTGGATTCGTATTAATAATATGATATTCAACTCATGTTTTGTTAATGCTTTTAATGTTCTTGACCTTTCATAAAAATAGATATTGATGGTAATAGATTAGTATATAAAGGTTGGGGGATATTGATAAAGCCTCTTTCATGGAGTTGGTTCATTAATAAAGGGGTAGGGGATTAAATAGATGTTTCTCCGATTGGTGCATTAATATGATAGAATGCTTGAGGCTTCGTCCATCTTCCTCTTGAACTTGGTCCTTATGCGGTTGAGTTTGAGTACTCCTTATTGTTGATTATTTGGCAAGTGTACCAAATCGCGATAAGTAATAGAGTGAGAGTAGAGTATCGTTCCCAACGAGGATTTTGATCAAATATCAACGTAGCCTAGGCAATAGCTATTTGAACGAATGAATGTCATGGTTTCAAGAGATTTATGAATTTTTGTATTTAGAGTTGTCACAACAATGAATTAAACAATAGCAATTAAGGAATGAATTCAATATAGGTAAAAGCGGTTAGGTATCGAAATCCCTCAATCTTCACCTAATATAACTTTGTTCAATCTTAATCTCAATCCAATTCATTCAATTGACATTCAAATGCCTAACCTAGATTTATCCCTAATTCCTTAGGTGATAATCATTATGTTACAAATCAAGAACCCTAATTCCTTAGGTGATCCAAGATTAGAACAAATATTAAGCATTTGATTTACAAGAATGTATTACAATATAGTTCTATTCCTAGAATCAACATTACAATATTAATCAACTTCATTTCTAATTCAATCACCAATTTTCCAATTGTGAAATTGAATCTAATCATCATTTCAAGGTTGATCAATTCAAGAAAAGCATTAAGCATAGAAGAGATTAATCAAACTGGACGAAATTGCATTGAAATCACAAATCAAACTTCATTACATCAAGATTCAATCAAGTTCATCCTAAACCTAACTTAAGAGATCTAACAACTCATAGTAAAAAGAGAAGGGAAGAAGAAACTTGAGTAGGAATGAGTGTGAAAAACTCCATGGAAGCTCCAAGTCTTGTTCCCAAGCTTGAATCCTCAAGGAAGTGGAGAGAAAGTGATGAACCAAGGTGTGAAAATGTGAAAAATGAGCGAAATTAAGATCCATTTCCAACAGCTGAAGCACGTATTTATAGGTTCTCTGCTCGTAACCCAACGCTGAGCTTCTTGATCTCAGCACTGGGCGCTTCGGAACTGCCCGAAACCTGGTCTCTGTCTCTTCTTGGCGCGAGCACAAGACACCGATCTTTGGGGCGCTGGTTCTTCTGTAGCATCCTGACGCTGAGCGCCCATACACCAGTGCTGAGAGCTGGTTCTTGGCCTGCACCTGCTGTTTTCTTCCGTTTCTATCTGGGCTGAGCGTCCGATTTCAGAGTTGAGCGCTCGGCCTTCAATCCTGCATATTTTTTTTACATCTTTTGATTATTTTTTTAACATAAAAGGATCAAACTCTAATCCAAACTTTATTCATGTCAAAGTATGTATTTTCCTATCACTTTTCCTATGATTCCTAAGATTATTTACAAACTCTTTCCTAATTACACTTCCAAACTAACATATTTTACACATTCATCACTTATACTAAATTTAAAATACAATATTTTTATTTATAAAAAAAGGTTGGGTAAATTTCTTTTTTTCTGATTGGCATAATAAATCATAGCGTGTAAAGAATATGTAATTATAGAATTTATGCATACTGGTTGGAGTATCCCTTATACATAGAGGTGATTTTAACATGCATCAAAACAAACATCATTCTTTTTGTTATTTTACTAGTTACACAAATTTAATAAAATAATTCCATCTACTCTTTATCATGCGAGGTGATGTTTGTCTTTTTTTTTTTTTGTCTTTAACCTGGTATTTTCTACAAGCAAAGTTGTATAACTAACTCTCGAATTGGGTGTGATAGTTAGATAATGTCTCCTGTAACACCCCCCCCCCCCATTAGGGCATTACTACGTAACACATGCGGAAGTAAATTAAAAAGATAGTTTGTTGGTTGTTTTCGGAAAATTATTTTCTTTTAAGTCAAAAAACTGGGGTATAAAATTTTTTTTTAAGGATAACTCTGAAATCCATCATACATACATTTAAAACTTAAAGTCACATTCGTAACAAAGTTACCATGCCATACAACGTTTCTCTAAATTCCCACTTTCGAAAGAAAGTTCAAACTACAGATGGACGTAGATAACACTAAATTTACTGACCTCTTTAGATATACAACCCAACTCAGACTCCTAAGCTGGTCACTGTATCAAATATTCATTGGAGAGACCCCCAATCAGAATACTTTCCCAACCTCTAACACTAGGTCTTGAAGTGATTTAGAAAGACTCCTCTGCAACATCGGTACTAGAGTACCAATGTACTACAACAAAACCCGAAGAGACCTGATATAACTGTAAGAGTGAGACACCGGCAAATGGATATATCATACAACAACCATACACATGATACATACAACACCTTGGCATTTTAACATTCTAAACAATACTCATAGGTAAACAACAAGTACTATTTCAGTGGGTCTCATACTCGAATCAATCAATTTTATAAAGATAATGCATGACACTTCAATCATCGGGCTCTAATCTTAATCTCATGAGATACCATCACCGTTTTATTATTAAGAAAGCAAGAGTTGATCAGACTCATACGTCCCATTTGGCAAGTTGTCTCCGTCACCTCATGCGCCCGGATCAACATCATCATGAATCCCTTATAACGGCCATTCGGATGTATACCTCATCGAATACCACATCTTAAGTGGGTATTCGGATAACTCAAGCACGTCTGCTAAGGGGAAATGCATATGAATAAAAGACTTTTCATTATCTAGACTTTTCTTTATGTTCACTCTTTTCCGTTGTCGAAGCCCAAAGCTAACGACTATTCACAATTTTCATTACTTGAAAATCAATAACACAGGACACGCAGTCCGAGTGCTCAATCATAACACCTTAGACCGATGCCGCAGTCCAAGGTTGTGGTCGTAGAAACAATTATACTTTTATCCATGTTTTATTTCAACATGATAAGGACTCCTAGCCCATAACAACGAAATTAGGACACATAGTCCTCAATTCTAAAATTAGGACTCCTAGCTCATAATATCATGATTAGGACCCTTGGTCCATAATTCTTGACACGGATCCCAGATCACATGCATAAACTGAATGCTAGAGCGACGTCTCGCGAACTAGTATTCTCTTTTACATGTGCTTACTTTTTGCTCAGTGAAAATCAAAAACCAAAACAAAACCTCGGTCACTTATCCAAGTAACCGGAATGTTTCTAAATCATTTAGGAGAAAATCTTTTCCTTTACAAAGTCTTTTATAAAACATTTGGAAATTCGTTTACTTTTGAAATGCTTGATGGAATAAAGTCAAATATTTTCAAAGGGGTTTTTCCTTCATGAAACACATAGTTCGAAAAAGGTTTTCTCTCCTACAAACTTTGGATCATAAAAAGGTAGTTTCCATTGACTTAAAAATACTTCAACGTTTCTTTTCAAAACTAGAATCTCATTCTTTTGAAGTAAGCATTTTAAACAAGGAGCTTTAATAAATGAAACCGATACTTTCAAAGTTCTATTCAAGGCTTATTAAGGCTTTTAATCCTTATAATCATTGTGCACAGACTCAAGTCCGACTTCTCAAACTTCAATCAACAGTAATATATTCTCAACAATAATATCACAGTTAATGACATTTCATCACATATATACAACTCACAATACTTTAAGGCAAGTAATAATCAACTTCAAGTAATAATCACAATAGTTCAAGTAAACAAGTCATTCAAGTGTTTGCTCCACATCATAATAATATTCAAATCACTCAAGTAAACATATACACACATGCATATAGTCATTGAATATCCCTAGGCAATCTCCTCTTACTTTCTCGTGAAGGTAAGAAGACTAGATGCTCGACGAGGTAAGCCACGAACGTTCTCGTTTTCTCTGCGATGGAAGTCTAAGGTTATGAACACAAAATCACAAGTTAAAATCAAAACAAGAACACTAAACCACAAGGTATATGTTCGGTCAAGACTAGTTATTCTTAGGGTTAGAGATTCCCAAAAATTATACAACTCATGGATTTATGATCCGTAAGTGTTAGGAGTTCATCAACAATGATCATTTAACAAAGTTGAATTAAAATTCCACTAAATTAAAAACATAGGGCATTCAGACAAGGCTAGTAAAATAGACTAGCATTTACTAAACTTTCCAATCTCTTAGGTTTAGCATCCATATGTGTTAAGGAGCTCAAAACCATGATCATTTTGGAAAAATAAGAACAAGGTATCCTGGGTCCATAACCTTCTAGGTTCGGCCTTCATAGGATTTATAGGCTAGAGATCTTTAAACTTTCCAATCTCTTAGACTTAGCATCCAAATATCTTATGGAGCTCAAGTCCATGATCATCTTGGGAAAAATGAAAGTAACACATACTAGCTTTAATAACATAGAATAAACAAGTTATAAATCCTTGAACTTTCCAATCTCTTAGACTTAGCATCCAAATATCTTATGGAGCTCAAATCCATGATCATCTTGGAAAAATGAAAGTAACACATACTAGCTTTAATAACATAAAATAAACAAGTTATAAATCCTTAAACTTTCCAATCTCTTAGACTTAGCATCCAAATATCTTATGGAGCACAAGTCCAAGATCATCTTGGAAAAATGAAAGTAGCACATACTAACATTAATAACATAAAATAAACAAGTTATAAATCCTTAAACTTTCCAATCTCTTAGACTTAGCATCCAAATATCTTATGGAGCTCAAGTCTATGATCATCTTGGAAAAATGAAAGTAGCACATACTAGCTTTAATAACATAAAATAAACAAGTTATAAATCCTTAAACTTTCCAATCTCTTAGACTTAGCATCCAAATATCTTATGGAGCTCAAGTCCATGATCATCTTGGAAAAATGAAAGTAACACATACTAGCTTTAATAACATAAAATAAACAAGTTATTAAGAGTTTTAAATCCATGATCAATACTTGCAAAGTTGAAACATAGTATCCCAGGCCTACTTATTCATATTTTTCGGCCATCATAGGAACAAACTATCAAAACTTTCAAGATTTATAGATCCAAAAGGGATAGTTAGAAACTCAAACACATGATCATATTCCAAAAGTTGAAACAAAAACTTCATAGGTCACAAATGCAAGCATTCGGCCTTCATTGGAAGAGATGAATAGAGATTTTTGTTTTACACAACCTCTTAGTATGTGAAATTATAAGTTAAGACAAGAATATAGAAAGTGGTTTCAACTCAAAAGGAGTTTTCTACCATTTTAGAGAGATTTTAAAAGTTTAAAGCATATAAAGAACACATAAAGTAAACTAAGAAATAAAAGATGAAACTTGCAAAAAGATTCATATGAGAGCATTACCCTTAGTATAAGGAAGACCTTTAATGAAGAACTTAAGTAGAAAAGATGAATAAAAACTAAAGCTTTAAGAGCTTGAACTTTTAGAAGAAAGAAGAAGATGAAGGTTTAATGGAGTTTTGAAGGAGGAAGATGATAAAGTGAAAATTAAATGGGTAGATATAGAGATGGGAGAGAGTAACACGAAATTGAGGAGAGAGGAATAAGCTTGGAGAACAAGTTTTGACCTTGTGCCTTGTTTGGTTTGAGAAGAGAGAGAAAAATTGGTTTTTAGAATATAATGTGTTATATTTCAAAAAGTGTCATCATGACCATTTTTTAGGAAGTAGCTTAGGCCATACCTCTAGTGAGTCACCTCACTCCCTCATCTCACCTCAAGCTTTTTATGTCTCATATTCTGCTTCATTTCGTACCCGGTTGCATTTCCGATCGTAATTCTTCCGATGTTTTCGTCTGAATAAAATATTATATTTTTATTTTTGCACGAAAATTTTCAAAATAACCAAGGTTGAATGAAACATAATAAAAACACTAACTATCTCGTTCACGGGTCAAAATTAGGTTTTCCAGACAAAAACTTGTATCGGCGGTGAAAACGCAGATCGGCTTCCGTCCGAATTTTCAACCGAAATTTTTACCGTAACTTCATATGATATAACAACACAAGAAAATGATTTTATTTTAATTAAAATCATCCTCTAAATTTAATATAAAATAAATATATTTAAATATATATTTACTGTTATAAACCGAATAAGAAAAACAGGATATTACATCTTCACCTAATGATTACTCCATGATTCAAATCCTGATCTTGCTGCGGAAGTTCGGATAGAGTCAAAGTTCATTGTCGCTACAACAACTACTTTTGGGCGAGGTGATGTTTGTCTTGATAATTTACAAGAAAAAAACTACTTTCTTTTATTAAAGAAAAAAGTGTAAAAAGTGGTAGGTGACGCCATGATCACGCAGCACACTAGCAACCTTTACCTAACGATTACCCCGGCTTCACAACTTTGTCTATGAAAATACTGGTCAAAGGCCAAAAAAATTGAAATTTATATGTAAGGTGTAAATGTAGTGATAATATAAACCTCAAGAGGATAAATGTAACGATAATATGAATATCAAGAAAGTAGGTTTAATGATCATGATATAAATATTAGGGGGTTTGACTCCTAAGGATATAATCTTTAAATGTCGTCCAATTCTTCTGACAGAGATTAATCACTGTTTATGATGATGGATAGTTCTAGGGGTGAAAATAGGTCAGGCCGCTCGTCAGGGCCTATGGCCTGGCCTATTTAAGGCCTAGCCTGACTTGGCCTATTTAATAAAAAGGTCAGGTCTAGACTTTTTCAAAAGCCTTTTTAGATAAATAGGTCAGACTCAGGCTTCTGAAAAAGCCTTTTAAGCCTGATAGGTCGGCCTATTTATAAATAATAAATAAATAAATAAATAATATTAAAAATAAAATTATTTTTTATTATATATATATATATATATAATATGATTTATATAATTTAAAGAGATGCAATTTGCTCTTTATTTATAGAATGTTGGTTTGCTCCACATGTATACTTTGAGAGATGTGGGACTAACAGAGGCAATTGTAAACTAATCGAAGAAACCATGATGTTCAGAATAGTGAAGTTGTTCAATCCAATGCTGTTAATGGCCAATGGCCGTGTGTTCAATTCAATGCTGTTAATGGCCATTGATGCCATTCAGCAACAACAAAGGTGTCAGCTAGTTCAGATAGAAACGGCAAGGCAATTGCCAGGGACAATGCAACAGAAGAAATGTGATGACAAAGAACAAGGTGAGCATAGAAGTGGTAAGTTTACTCTACAACAGGGCTTTGGTTTTAGGTGCGTAAGATGTCATAACTTATCAAATATAGGAGTTAGTCCCACATTGCTAAAACTATACATGTGAAGCAGACCATCATTCTATAAATAGAGAGCAATTGGGTATCTTTTAATAAAATTAGATAGGCCCTTAAAAAGGCTAACATGCCAGGCTAGGCTTTTAAAAAGGTCAGGCCAGGCTTAAAAAAAAGCCTTTGACAGGTAACAGGTCAGGCTTAGGCTTTTAATTTTTCAAACAGGCCAGGCCTATTTAATCAAAGCCTGGTCTGGCCTGGCCTATTTCCACCCCTAGATAGTTCGTACCAATAACATGACTACCCAATAAAAAAAAACCTAGCAAGGTCAATATAATTTTTTAAACATAATGAATAACCAATATAATTAAATCAAATATTAAATGAGGTTTCAAATATTATTACAAGTAACCATCTAGTTTCAAAATCACCTCAATTAATTAGATAAGTTAATATTCTTTTTTATTTTATTTTTTTCTCTTAGATGAGTTAGATTCTTTTTTTTTGTTTCATAGGAGACGTACTCAGACGTTATACAAGGGAGGGGGCATTGGAGATATAGATTCTATTTAGATAAAAAAGATTCTATTTATATAAACTTGAAATGTTATCTTGACATATTATTTAGGGTGATATTGATCAGTGCCCTAATAATATTGATTCAGGAAACTAAAATAAGTAAAAATTTATTAAAAAACAAAGTTCAATACTCTTTTAAACATGAGATGCATACAGTCCCAATACTAAATTTCTTGTTTTAATCCTTAATCCGTACCCTTAGATTAGCATTCTCGATGTTTTTATACCGTTAGTAACCCTTTCCTTTGGTACATTGGAGGGCCGGAGCCCAAAAGCAAGTATCGGGCACTGCAGGCATCAGTGATCAGAGACAGAGTGCAGGGATTGGGTGAGGGTCACAGTTCACTCCCTAAGTCCCTATTTTAGTATTTTACCAACTATGCATTTCTTGGATCCGCTAGGGTTTTTTTTTTTGGGTCAACCAGCCAGCTAGGTTGATATATTGTACCACTACATTTTAACTTTGAATTGCAGTGCATTCCATAAATGCATTTTGCTTATCCTGCTCCTGCCCCTGCCCCCATTTCCTGTGCCACCATTTTGCGGGCCTCTAATTTCAGACTTTGCCTATATATTTATTAATGGTATTCATACGATTATACGATTATGGCATAATAAAAATAAAGATAGAAACTAATAAGGTTTATCCAGTTGGTAAAGATTCAGCTTATATTTTATAAAGACGAGTTCGAATCTCATTGTCAATATGAGGATCTCGTTGGGGTTCTTTGAATGATGGATACTGCCTAATTCCAGTGAGCCTCAGGACCAACTCACCCAAACCTTTTTAATTTGCAAAAAAAAAATTTTAAAAAAATAAAGATGAAAACAGAAGTAATTTAGTGATATATATATATATATATATATAAACACGTTGAAAAAACTTTGGCCGACATTTGATATATAGGATGTACGAACACCGTCAAGAAAAAAACTGATTTGTTGTATTGCCGATCAGAATGCACGGATGTCCCCTTCGCAAGCGAAATACATGACTTTAGAACAACACATTTTCTTTCTTTCCTCTTTTACTTTTTTAATTGGGCACTTGACATTCAATTTTATTTGACTAAACATGGAGGAATATATATATATATATATATATATATATATATAAATTAAGTGATTGAGTACAAGTGATTAATGCACTCATACTTAAGGATGAATCGTTCGAGTTCTGTCCACGTTCGATCCTTGGGTATGGAACAACCTCCTTGCGCTTTCTTAACCGTCATGACCAACTCATAGATTAGTCCCATAGTAGGTCCAAAGGATCTAAGCCGTGTGATACTTTTCGAGGGTTCACTCGACCCCAATGACTAATTAGAGTGAATACCAAAAAAAATAAAAAAAATAAAATATACACACACACATATATATATATATATATATATATATATATATATATTATGCTATGCATAATCTTATTGATAAAAGGATGAATGATGATCCAATCTTAACCCTTAAACATTACATAAAGGATTGATGAGAACTTAAATACAATGTTACATGATCATAAAAAGTCATATAATTTTAAATTTATGGATGATATGTATATATATGTACATACAATTATACATATGTAAGACATAAGAGATGTGTATATTTAGTTAATGATCGATTTTATTGTGCAGAACAAATTTAGAGCTGGATATATATATATATATATATATATATATATACTTCAGTCTTGGGTTTTGGATATAATAATACTGCAGAATTAATATGTGACAGTCATAGAGACAGCAAATTAAGCCTTAAAGGATATATATATATAGTAGTACTTTGACCGCTAAACAATTCTCAATTAGTAGATGGTATTCATACACATGCATATAATTAATATATATATGTTATAGTCATATAGACAGCAAATTAGGCCCAGGGAACCAAGTCCCGCGTACAATATTAAGAGGGAAGAAACCGACGCGTCAAATGTTGCATTAAATGATATGTCACTACAATTTAACACGGAAAGGATATATGGCTCCACATGAGAGAAAAGAAACTTCGTGTGTGTTTCCCATTGCCAATTCCATTAAGTTAGCTCTATATATAAAATCCACATACTATATAGACTCCAAGATGAACGTACACTACTAGTACTGATCAAAAAAGCTCAAATTAGAATCTAGTTTGTTTCAACTCACTGAACCGTACACTACTATTGTCCTTGCATTGTCAATCAAGAATATATATTGAAGAACTTGATCATATAGTCATGGAGGTTCGGAGGAAGATGCTACTCAAGTCTTTGATTACAAAGGTACTAAAGGGTCTTCCATTCTTGGCACCAAATGGAGCTTATCCAATAAGCGACATTGATGATGAAAATGATGAAGCAGCAACAACGGTGCCAAAAGATGTTAAAGAAGGACATTTTGCAGTTATAGCAATCAAGGGTGAAGAAACAAAGAGGTTCATTGTTGAGTTAGATTATTTAACTGATCCTGATTTCATGAGATTGCTGGAGCAGGCTAAGGAAGAGTATGGCTTTGAACAGAAGGGTGTTCTTGTAGTCCCTTGCAGGCCCCAAGAACTTCAGAAGATTATTGAGAATCCACGAGTGCACAGTGCCACTACACAACACTTCCCTCAATAATATAAGTGCCTGTATTTTTTTTATACTGACATTCGTATTTGTTGTATTTTCCTTTTTTTTTTTGGGTAGACATCATTCCAAATTTTTGCATAGGTAGACGTGAATGTTTTAAATTGCGGTCCTGGTCGCAGTTTCGTTTGTGTTGCAGATATTGCAGAAAAATACGGTCGATGCGACTGCAATTAGGATAGCAATACAATTTAAAACCTTGGCAGACGTCTGAAAAGGGATAGCTCTACCTATTGCCATTTACATACACACATATATATATAATATATATATATATATATTGCATTCTTGAACATAATGTATTGTTCATAGCTTCCTTCCATAATTATATGACACATCGAAAGGGATACAATTGGTCTTATGGTCTGTATCACATTTTGCTATATATGGATGTGGGAACATAATAGATGAAAAAGTTGCTCTATATTATGGAAAATATGAGTTAACACATGACAATGTTAAAGCACATTCCATGCATGTGTATGCATTGTTCATGTTGGTACTACAATGAAATTGATGGAAGCTTATGAGTTCCTCATTAATTCTGATCCATGTCATTCACACAAATGCAAATTAAATAAGAGCTTAAGCAAGTGAAGATATATAGCCTATAGGTAGCTAATTATTTTCATATCAATAATTTAATGATTTTCATTAAAATGTAGTGAATAGTATGCTGTGTCATGGATATATAGAAAGCACGTGCTAATTAATATCACGAAGAGGCAACCATTAGAATTCAGATCACACCACTATGGCCAAAACGAAAAAGAATTTCCTCACATTATATAACTAACTAGTAATATATGTTTCAACATTCAACAGTAAAATTGCTTAAAAAAACAACAACAGTAAAATTTATGCTGATATACAAGGCTTATTTAATTATGCTTATATTATTTTGCTTATAAAAAAAAAAATACAAGGCTTATTTAATTTTTTCGGTTGGCACAACGTACTTTTCGTGTGGGAAAACATAGCGGAACCATTCTGTTATCATTGCTCAGATTATTTTATCCAGTCACATGATATGGTCCCATTTCAACCGTTTTATAGACCTCATAATCAATATTGCTAAATGTTAATGAGAAAGGATTCTTTCACACGTTATCTTTTTTTGGTAACTTCACGTAAACAAACAAAAGAAAAACAACAAAACTAAGTTATAAGGAAAGTATCCTCTATAATGCATCCTCTAAAATCCGGACTATATGCTCCTTATAAAGATTGACTCGTTGATTTGTATGCAAATTTGATGAATGATTGAGATTGATTGTTTTTTACCTGTTAATCCTCAAGGTGTATGATACACCATAACTTAGGTGGTGCACTCTAGAATCACCCAAGCAACTCCCATGGAATCAGCTAACATGTTGCCAATACCACGAGGAGGCACTACAAGAAAAGACGTATTTACCGATGGAATTTTTTCGACGGATTCCATGGCCGTTGATAAAGTTTCCGACGACTTTTCCGTCGGTAAGTCCGTATGAAATGCTGGTGTGAAGAGTAAATTTTTGGCGCGAGACACTATCGACGGGCTATTCCGTCGATAAGTGTAAATGAAATTATCGACGAAAAGGCCGTCGGAAATAAAGTCTACGTATACCGATGGAAAATTCCGTCACTAATTCAGATTTTTGAATTACCGATGGAATTTTTCATCGAAAATTCAAAAATCTGAATTACCGACGGAAATGAAGTCTCCGAATACCAATGGAATGTCTGTCGGTAATTCAAAAATCCGAATTACCAACGGAAATGTCTGTTGGTAATTCAAAAATTTCAATTACCGACGGAAATGTCCGTCGGAAAAGTTCATTAAATTAGAACAGCAAACTCTTTCCCCTTGTACTTCCCCTTTCTTCTTCTCTCTACCATTTCTCTATTTTTTGCGGGGACGGCTCCTTGCACCACCCCTTGTGCGACCACCGCCTCTTGTGCAACCACCGTTCGACCCCCACCACCGCGGTCACCGCCCTCCCCTTCTCTTATTCCTTCTCCCTCTCCCTCTCCCTGGTCCCCCATTCTCTTTGCACGCGCGGTTCTATTTTAATTTTTTCATTCTTACCAAATCTGACATTGTTTTATCTATGTACATATTTATAAGTTCAATCCAATGGTTGTTATTGATGTTTTTATTATTGAGTTCTAAATTTGACATGGTTTTTTGTGGTTCTTTGTTGCAGTTGTTATCTGTGTTTGGTGTTGCTAAGTTTCCAAAAGGCAGAATACATGGTTGAATTGGAAATCCAGATCCCAACCCCTTTCGACCCATTTGCTGAGGCTAAAGAATCGGATGCCCCCAGGGCCAAACAGTATATGCATATACAGATCCAGCAAAGGAATGGAAAGAAGAGCCTGATTTATATTTAAAATAAAAAAATTAATATTTTTTTTTAAAAAACCTAACTACCGACGAACTTGACCATCGGTAACGTTTCCGACAGAAAAATCCTTCAGTAATGTTTCCAACGGATCTGGCCGTCCGTCCGTCGGAAACCGTTGCCTACGATCCTGGCACCGACGGGAATGTGTCCGTTGGAAACGCGCTTTACCGACGGATTTTTAGCGTTTCCGACGAACTTTGGCCGTCGATAATCCGACCTTTTTTTGTAGTGAGGATTATCCATAACCATCCAATACTCGGATAAAAATCCTCAGTCTCTAGACCCTGTCCCCATCCCAGTCCCACACCTCAATTTTTATCAATTAAGAGATATATTTTCATGTGATTCACTCAAAAACTACGAACCTTATTCTTTCCTTCCTCACATGGCCACCACGATCACCTTAGAGCTCCATTTATAACACAACTCCTTTGTCAAGTTTTTTTTCAATTTTTTCATAACCATTTGCTGCATGGTGCTCTTGCACTGTGTTCACGTTCCATTTAATATGATTGACATGTAAAAAACATCAAGATTCATGGTTATTGAATGAATCACATTAAAATATATATCTTAATTGATAAAAATTGATGTGTGGGACAGGGGTGGGGACAGGGTTTAGAGACAGGATTTTTTTCCCCAACACTCATCTTGTGATGCTCCCATCTTGGTCAAAAAGAGTAAGAGAGTATGACCAGTCCTGGTTGAGCTTGGTGCGATTCTCATAGATTATTGAAGAATATCAATACTTGATATGTTAAGTATGAGTCCCTTGGTTAAAAAAAAAAAAGTACGGGTCTCAAAATATTTTTTATAATACGATAGTATATATATAATTGAATGACATATATACACTAAATAATGATATAAAAATATTAAACAGATAATATACTAAAATTAAACTCTAAAAAATAATATAAAATTTACACATCACAAAAAAAAAAAAACTAATTGCGTTTGTAAATACAGCAGAAAAAAATGACAAAATATTGATACTGACTATTCATGCAGATGACATATTTTTAATACTTGCGTTCCATTCATCATGCTGATTGCTGTATCACATGCTATGGTTTCCTCTTACGCGTAAACAAACTACATTGCAGTTTTGATCTCATCTGTTTCTCTTACCTCTTATTGGCCCACTCTATCAGTTTTAGCTTAAAGCCACTGTATATATAAATTTGTCATTTGCTCGTACCTATGAAACTTCCTGGAATTTTCCGACTTGGTAATGTTATGAGAATAAGGAAATTATGATAAATTTATAAATAATTATGGGCTAAAACAAATATCTTATTGTGTTTGTTAATTATCACGTCTACGGTCGGCGTAACGTAGAAGCAGATAGGAGCTGCTTCTGCTTTTGCTCCTTTTTATTTACTATAATGCCATTTTCACCATGATTTTTTGTTGATGGGTGGATTTATTAAATTTTCAAAATAAATAATAGACCAGGAGAGTTTTTTAAATAAATAAAAAAATCACACTCAATTCCCCAAGATTTGCGATAATTACATACTGAGATCTCCCTTATTCGTAATACTATGACATATTGACATTACTTTTTCTTTTCTTTTACCGGCATCTCAATTTGATAAAACTATGAGATTGACCTTTGAGTTGAAGATGATGATTAGATAACTTTTTTTAAAATGAGGACTCCAGAAATTAAATCACCAATCTTTTAAGTAAAATTCATTAATCATCAATTAAATATAATTAATCATATATTTAAATTATACTAACCAGATATTACAGATGTTGTCAAAGGATTCAGAATCCAAACTATTACTCGAATAATCCACTCCCACAGCAACCAAGCAATGTTGAGTTATGAGAATATTATTCTATCTTAAATTATGACCACATTTTGAGTCGTACCAAGTCCCACCCCCTTTTGCTCCGTACCAAGTCCCGCGTACTGAGTCTATACGACTCAAAATATGGCATTAAATGCCATGTTTCATTGTTTCTACTCCAACAAGCAAAGCTTCCCACCCTGCCTGCCTTTAAGAAATTTCATGTATACATTCTCCTTTATTTAATTATGAATGGGCGCAACATTCAAAATGTTCAACTCTAATTATAGTTATCATAAAAATGATTTGTGATTTATCAATAATAAAAAAAATTACACTTATAATATATAAAATTAAACTCAAAGATATAGTCTCATAGCAATTGAATACCGTAGTTAAAGATATATACATAATTTCCTTACCATCTTAAAGAAAATAGCTGAATTTACATGCAATCGGTTAGGATACATCAGTTGGTCACAAATCTATTATTAGTTACAAGTATGTTATCAGTTGTAATCAATTTATTCTTGGCTAGAAGAGCTCTTCTTATGGCTCTATTCCATGAATGATAGTTTGATTTGTTCATCGGCGGTGTAACGAAAACCATACCTGGATTTTCTCCGGGGTGAAGATAGTAAGAGCTAGAAGGTAATAACTGAATAGATTCATTGAATTGAAATGATGTACAATATATGTATTTAAACAATTAGCTAGGAGCTACACTAGCAACTAACTAATTACAACTTATAAGAGATAAATAGTTAACTAAAGAATACATAAATGATCTTCATGCTGCAGAACAAAGGCCTTTAATGACTAGAAATTAAGACTTCATATTAGTTCTGTATCACAGGGATATATATCATTACCAATTAGTACCCCACTCTCCACCTTTCACTCTATGCTTTCCTATCATCTAGAATCTTCTGTAATTGTTGAGGCCAGCAAGGGACTGCAAGAGCTCCCTTCTGCTTGAAACCATACTCTTCCCCTGCCTGATCCAACAGTCCCAAGAATGCAGGATCAGTCAAGTAGTCTAACTCAACAACAAACCTCTTTGATTCTTCTCCCTTGATAGCAAGAACAGCAAACTGTCCTTCCATAACATCATCTGGCACCACATTTGCTACTTCTAGTTGATCTTCATTGAAGTGTCTCAGTGCAGGCCTTCTTGGTACAAAGAGTGAGAGACTCTTTTGTATCTTCCCAACAAAAGACCTAAGCATCTTCAACTCTATATTCCAATTTCTTATTCTTGACAGGGTAGTGACTTTTAATAAGCTTGAAAGTTGAACATATCTTAATATCAGAGTTTGGCTATTTATATTGAAATGGGAGAACATGAAGAAAAGGGCATGAAATTTCCTAGATTATAGGTGTGGAGCCACCGGCTAATCTAATTGATATAACTACACATGCCATTCGATTCCTAATACTTGAGGGGTCATTGTCTTCCTTCATATATGTGGGGCAGCCCTTTATTTAAGGGCCTAGAATTTGCTGTTGTCTGTACTCTGAGTATTTGGCTTAATGATCCAATCCAATAACTTGGTTTTCAGGTAAAAGTGGAGCATTCAATCAATCAGATATTTTTGGCCTAGACGAATATTCATGATTGATATTTTCAATTAGGTTTAACTAGTTGTGGACACCATTTTTGTCCATATTTTATTCTAATTTCCATGATATTGTGCTTCAAGGAGACTAATAATAATAGTGAAGAGAGAAAGAAGGAAAAGAAAATGATAAAGAAAGGAGGGGGCCCATAATTAATTTGCTGTTGGACGGAGTGGTCTCATCCATTGCATTGGACTTGCTATTGGAAGCGGTCCAGGACAGTCCATTGCACTTGTTGTTGGACGCGGTTCAGTCCAGTCCATTGGACGGGATGGTCCCGTCCATTGCATTGGACTTGCTGTTGGACGCGATCCAGGTCAGTCCATTGCACTTGTTGTTGGACGCGGTTCCGTCAATTGCATTGGACTTGCTGTTGGACGGAGAGGTCCCGTCCATTACATTGGACTTGTTGGGCCAGGGTGGTCCGCCCATTACATTGCAATTCTTTGTTGGGCCGGGGTCGATCCATTGCGTTGTACTTGTTGGACGGGTGGTCCCGGCCCATTACATTGCACTTCTTGTTGGGCCGGGGTGGCGAGTCCATTACATTGCACTTTGTTGGGCGGGGGTGGTCCCGTCAGTCCACTACCTTGGACTTGCTGATGGATGGGGTGGTCCCGTCCATTCCAATGCATTTGCCATTGAACGCGTCCAGTCCATTGCATTGTATTTTATGTTGGACGCGTCTGGTCCATTTACGATGCATTTGCTGTTGAACGCATCCAGTCCATTGCATTGGACTTGCTGTTGGACGGAGAGGTCCCGTCCATTACATTGGACTTGTTGGACGGGGGGGTCCCGTCCATTACGTTGCAATTGCTGTTGGACGGGGTGGTCTCGTTCATTGCATTGTACTTGTTGGACGGGGTGGTCCCGTCTATTAGGGGTGAGCATCGGGCGGTTTCGGGCGGGTTCGGGTGGGGACCATCGGGTTCGGGCGGGTTGGAGGTAAAGAACCGCCCGCCTCTATCCATCGGGTTGGGCGGTTCGGGTTAGGGGGTTGGTCGGGTTGGGCGGGTTGAAGCGGGTTTAGGCTTTTAATTATTTAATTTTATTCCAAAAATTAAAAAAAACCCAACGAGCCTAATTAAAATTTAAGGCTTTCAACCCATTAAGTACCAAAAAAATATATAAGAGAGGGAAAAAATCTAAGATCCGGTCTTGGGGTCCATTCTCCATTAAATTATTTTTTTTGTTATGGTAGTCGGGTCGGGTTGTGGGTGAGAACCAGGACCGAACCCGCCCGCTCTATCCATCTGAAACCGCCGTTTCCACCTGCCCCAACCCGACCGTTTCAACGAAGACGCAAAAATTAGTGGCGGGTCGGGCGGTTTCGGGCGGGTTGAAACATTTTGCTCACCCCTACCGTCTATTACATTGCACTTGTTGTTGGACGGGGTAGTCCCGTCCATTACATTGCACTTGCTGTTGGACGGGGTGGTCCCGTCCAGTCCACTACCTTGGACTTGCTGATGGATGGGGTGGTCCCGTCCATTCCAATGCATTTGCCATTGAACGCGTCCAGTCCATTGCATTGTATTTTATGTTGGACGCGTCTGGTCCATTTACGATGCATTTGCTGTTGAACGCATCCAGTCCATTGCATTTAATTCTCTGTTGGACGAAGAGGTTTCGTCCGTTGCATATTTAATTTTCCGTTGGACGAGGAGGTACCGTCCATTGCATTTAATTTTCTGTTGGATGAGGAGGTTCCATCCATTGCATATTTTAGTTTCTGTTGGACGAATAGGACATCCATTGGACATCAAATTTTCTGTTGGACGAGGAGGGTCCATCCATTGCATGTTTAAATTCTGCTGGACGAGGAGGTCCGTCCAGTGTATATCTACTTTTGCATATCTAAGTTTCTGTTGGACGAAGAGACTCCGTCCACTACAATTTTGTTTTCAGGATTGGAGGATAAAGAATAAAGAAAGAAGAAAGGACGAAGAAAACAAGGAGAAAAGGACAATCAACAAAAAGGAAAGGAAATTGAGTTACGTCTCCTACCTACTTTACATGTCAGACAAGACCTCTTTTCCTCCTCTACCCATTGGTCCTTCTTCTTCCTCATCTCCTCCCTTGTTTTAACCTAGCAGCCTTACTCCTAACCCTAAAAAAAACCCATCATACACATTAGACAAACCCCCCCATCTCCTCCTCTCTTCAAACACGTAACCTTCACATCAAATCACCTCCTTTCCACTGCTCATGCCGCCCTCATCTGGACACACGCTATTGCTGCTCAGAACCGCCCAAGCCTTGGATTTCGTACAAATCGACCTTGAAGCCAATGGAGAAGAAGCAAGAAGCCCTCTCCTACGTCTATAAAAGGAGAGGAAAAAGGGATGAGAAAATTAGGGGGGGGGGGGGGGGAACGGAAAGAGAAGGAAGGAGAACATTTTCTTTAGGGGAATTTATGATTTGATATTTTCTCTGTGAAGAAAGAGAAAGAGAGGGAGGGATTTTTATCTAACATTTCCTTTGTGAGGAAAAGAGATTAGAGATCTGAGTTTCCTTTTTCTCTTCCCTATTATTAGAGTAGTTAAGAAGGAAGAGATGAAGGAGTCAACGAGATTGAATGTAAAGACTTTGATCTTGAAATCTTACCACCTGGAGTAAATGAAATCATTCTTATTCTGCTCTCATTTGGTAATCCTTGTTCTTTTCGTTGATATTAGTCATAAATTTCTCTTGACATTCTTATTTTTGTGTCTCTGTTTACTGAACAAGTTAGTAAAACGTTTCACTTCTACGTTTCATTTCTCTCCTATTTTCAAGAGGCAAAATTATTTATTTTATATAAAAATAGAAGACGATCACTTGATTAAAACAATCTTATTTCTTGGGTTACCCTATGACAAGTGTCATTGATAAGCCTCTGGCCCTTCTAGTTTTATGGCTAATATGATCAGAGTTTTGTGCAAATTATATCCTATTTTCACCCAAATTAGATTAGATTGTCCTCAAGCAAGGTTTTGAGTCTCTAAAGTAGTTTTAGGTTAATTTAGCCAGTTTTGAGTCAAATAATGCACTTATAGCTATTTCTTTGTTTTCAGGTTAAATAGAAGTTGAGGGAATAAAGAAACAGGGGATTCGCCTGGCGAGAGTTTCCTCGCCTCGCGAACCTGAAAGCCAACAGAACAGTAAAAATGTCATCCTCTCTGGTTCGCCCCGCGAACAGCACCTCGCCTCGCGACCCTGATAGCTGACTGTTCCAGAGAAAAGCAACCCGTTCTGTGTCGCCTCACGGATACATGTCTCGCCTCGGGAGACTGAAGGCCAGAAGCCATGACTGTTCCATTCCTCGCCACGCGAGCAGTACTTCGCCCCGTGAGAAGGCCAAACGTTGCTGACTCTTCACAATATTCGCCTCGCGAATGAGGGTTTGCCTCGCGAGTGGGCTAAATTTCTGAATAGTATAAAAGGCTGTTCTGGGCAGATTGAAAGGACTTTTGCTTCTCCACTGTTTTGTTTTACATATTTTCTGTGTGTATTTTGTTTTCATGGGGAACTAAATTTCATAGATTAATCTACTGTAATTGATTTCCACCGTACTTGAGGTTTTGTAATCCCTGTTTTGTATGCTTTTCTCTTTTCAATGCCATGTTATACATTTCTGTTTGTTTAATTCAGGAGTGTATAGTGTTGTGTTGATTCATTTCAGTGATGCTATGTTCCTATACTTAATCGCGTTTGTTTAATTCGCGTGTGTTCATTCATGTTCGTTTAGTTCATGAGGGCTTAACCGCGTTTGTTTAATTCGGGAATAGGAACATATATCCGTAGTAGCGATTTCGTTTGTTAATTGTTGCTACAACTGAAAAGGGATTAGAATCTGCTTAGGGCTTGGGATTACATGAACCGATGATAGTTGTGAAATCAAGAACAGTAGATTAATCGTTTTTATCTATTTGATAACCTCTCTAAACTGCCTTGTTTTATTGCTCTGTTATTACTTTGTTTCTTATTTGCATCCCAATCCAAATCCCCCCCCCCCCCCAAAAAAAAACTGATTTTTGTGACAAATAACACTTTAAGAGTCCTTGTGAGACGACATCCGAGTTGTCGCCCTAAACTACAGTTTTAAAACCCGCCCGTTCTTTTTGGTGCGTGCGCGACAGCGCAACCAAAAATTGGCGCCGTTGCCGGGGACTCTTATTTGTTATTTTCCTTTTTTTTTTTTCTTTCTTTTCTTTTTCTTTTATTTTCGTTTTTGTTTTGAATTGGTCTAGCTACTAGGTCTAATTGCCCTGAATTGTGTGATTTTGATCCTGAAATTGAAAGAACACTGCACACACGCCTTCGAGAAATTCGGGCTAGCACTAGTAGTGATTCTAATTCCAAAACTGTTTTTGACAATATGGGTGACCAAAGGACATTAAGACAGCTTGTTGCCCCTGATGTAAATTACAATGGATTGTGTATTTCATATCCTGGCATGCGATATTCCTTTTGAATTAAAATCTGGTTTCATTCACTTGTTGTCGAAGTTTAATGGTCTTGCGGTGAGGATCCACACAAGCACTTGAAGGAATTCCGGGTTGTGCGCTCCACAACCTCGAGATCAGAGGGAGTAACTGAGGATAGCATCAAGCTGAAAGCTTTTCCGTTCTCACTCCAGGGAGCTGCAAAGGATTGGCTATTATATCTTGAGCCAAACTCTATCACCACCTGGAATGATTTGAAGAGGGTTTTCTTAGAGAGATTTTTTCCTGCTTCCAGAGCTGCGTCAATAAGGAAGGAAATATGTGGCATCAGACAAGGAAATGAGTCGTTGGCTGAATATTGGGAGAGATTCAAGCATTTGGTATCCAGTTGCCCCCAGCATCAGATTTCTGAACAGCTTCTTATCCAGTATTTTTATGAAGGGTTAATGCCGATGGATAGGAATATTTTGGATGCTGCTAGTGGGGGAGCGCTTGTTGATAAGACCCCAGCTGCTGCCAAGCAACTCATTGAAAATATGTCACTGAATTCCCAGCAGTTTACTACCAGGAGAAATTCTGTTGAGACAAGAGGTGTGCATGAGGTCCATAGCTCTTCGTCCAACCAGGCCCTTGAGAATAGAATGGATGAGCTCACTTCTTTTGTAAGGCAATTGGCAATAGATAGGGTTCAGCCTGCAAGGTTGTGTAGCATGTGCAACTCTCCTGAGCACCCGTATGATGCATGCCCCATTCCGAAGGAAGAGTTCGTCACTGATCTGTCTCAGGCTTATGCGGACCATCCCTATAATCAAAGCAATAACCAGAACCGGTACATCACTCCAGACCTCTCCACAAATAGGTACCATCCCAATTGGAGGAATCATCCTAATCTGCGGTATGGGAACTCATCCCAACAACAACCGATGGCAGCACCACAGAATCCTCCTCAAGTGACCACTTCTGCACCTTCTGGATCTTCATTAGAAGACTTGGTCAAGCAAATGGCTGCAACCAATCTCCAGTTTCAGCAGCAAGTAGGACAGTTCCAGGCCTCACAGAGCCGCGATTTGAGAATGAACAGATGTTAGCATTCAGGCTTTGCATACACAGGTTGGACAGCTTGCCACATCCATAAATAACATACAGCAAGCTCAAGGAACAACCCAGCTGCCGGCACAAACGGTGATAAATCCCAATGCCTCCAATCCTAATGTGAGTGCCATATCTCTGAGATCTGGAAAGGTTGTTGAGGCATCCTCTGAGAAAAATGAAGAAACTGTTGAGGTAACTCCGGAGCCTTCAGTTGATGTTGAAGTTGAGAAGGTATATATACCACCAATCCCCTTCCCACACAGAGTACAGAAAAATAAGAAGATTGGTGGTGAAGACAAGGAGAGGGAAATTCTTGATGTGTTCAGAAAGGTGGCTGTAAATATTCCTCTTTTGGATGTGATCAAGCAGGTGCCCAAGTATGCAAAATTTCTAAAGGATCTATGCACCAACAAGAGGAAGTTGAAGAATAATGAGAGAGTTGATTTGTTAAGAAATGTTTCAGCTCTTATCCAGTCCAAGCCTGCACCAGAAAGAGTTGCTGTTTTAGCCCCTACTCAGGCATTACCACAGAAGTGCAAGGATCCGGGCACATTTACTATTCCATGCACTATTGGGGATAGAAGATTTGAAAATTGCATGCTGGATTTGGGAGCCTCCATAAATGTCATGCCCACTACTATTTTCAATAACCTTGATCTTGGGCCCTTGCAGTATACAAGTCTCACCATCCAGTTGGCCAACAGGACCAGTGCCCGCCCCATGGGAATGGTAGAAGATGTGCTGGTGCAAGTTGATGAGCTGATTTTCCCTGCTGACTTCTACATCCTAGACATGGCAGGAGAGACAAATTCCAGTAGATCACCAATAATCTTGGGAAGACCATTCATGAAGACAGCCAAGACTAAAATTGATGTTAATGATGGGACCATGTCTATGGAGTTTGGTGATATTGTGGCGAAGTTCAACATCTTTGATGCTATGAAACACCCACTGGAGGAGCACTCGGTTTTCCAATTAGAGTTGCTGTCTGAGATTATTGATGATACCCATGAGGACCTTGTTTCAGATTTTCCATTTATTTCTGGTTTTGATGATTTATACTCATGTACTAACTGTACTGACACTAACCCGTGTGCTGTTTGTGCTGAGTTTCTTGATTCAACTTTGCAGGGTGATAGTGATAGTGAGAGTGAAGCTGTCTGTTCAGCAGAAGTCCTTGACATCCTGGCTACTCCCAATGTACCATCCGTTGAGCAGCCACCCTCCCTAGAGCTCAAGCCACTTCCTGGGAACCTGAAGTATGCCTACCTGGAGACGAATGAAAAACTTCCAGTCATCATTTCCTCCAGCCTTGACTCTGACCAGGAAGCTAAGCTTTTAGAGGTTCTGAAGAAGCACAAGAAGGCTATTGGGTGGACCTTAGCTAACATTCCAGGAATTAGCCCCTCCAGATGTATGCATAGAATTCTATTGGAGGATGGGGCTAAACCAGTAAGGCAGGACCAAAGGCGGCTAAACCCATTGATTCTGGATGTGGTGAAGAAAGAGGTGACTAAACTTCTGCAGGCATGTATTATATACCCCATCTCTGATAGTACTTGGGTAAGCCCGGTGCAAGTTGTACCCAAGAAGTCCGGTCTCACAGTAGTTAGAAATGATAATAATGAGCTTGTACCTACTAGAGTCCAGAATAGCTGGCGAGTCTGTATAGATTATAGGAAGTTGAACCAGGCCACCAGAAAGGATCACTTTCCTTTGCCGTTCATAGATCAGATGTTGGATCGGCTGGCTGGTAAATCTCATTACTGTTTTCTTGATGGCTTTTTCGGGTATTTCCAGATCCATATTGCCCCTGAGGATCAGGAAAAGACCACTTTCACGTGCCCGCCCGATGCGTTTGCCTATAGGAGGATGCCATTTGGCCTTTGTAATGCTCCTGGAACCTTCCAAAGATGCATGCTTAGCATTTTTACTGAATTCATTGAAAATTGCATGGAGGTGTTCATGGATGACTTCACTGCATATGGCTCCTCATTTGATGCATGTCTGCATAGTCTGAGTTTAGTTCTAGAAAGATGCATTGAGACTGATCTGATTTTGAACTATGAAAAATGTCACTTTATGGTAGAACAGGGGATTGTTTTGGGTCATGTTATTTCTAAAGAGGGTATTTCAGTAGATCCTGCAAAAATTGATGTGATTTCTTCATTGCCTTACCCATCTTGCGTATGCGAGATCCGTTCTTTTCTTGGACATGCAGGTTTCTACAGGCGCTTTATTAAGGACTTCAGCAAGATAGCTCTGCCATTGTCAAACCTGCTGAAGAATGATGCCATGTTCCATTTTGATGAAAATTGCAAGAAGGCATTTGGCTACCTGAAAAGAGCATTGACCTCTACCCCCATCATCCAGCCCCCAGATTGGACACTCCTTTTTGAACTCATGTGTGATGCTTCCAATTTTGCTGTGGGAGCGGTTCTGGCACAAAGGGTGGGCAAGGCTGCCCATGTAATTCATTATGCTTCTAGGACATTAGATGCTGCACAATCCAATTACACCACCACTGAGAAAGAACTGCTAGTTGTTGTGTTTGCACTTGATAAATTTAGGTCTTATTTGCTAGGTTCAAAAGTTAATGTTTTCACTGACCATGCAGCTCTGAAGTACCTATTAAAGAAACCAGAAGCTAAGCCAAGACTGATCCGGTGGATGCTTTTGCTCCAAGAGTTCAATGTAGAGATAAAAGACAAGAGTAGAGCTGAAAATTTGGTAGCCGATCACTTGAGCCGAATAGCAAGGGATGAGGATCCTTCTCCCATCCAAGATGACTTCCCTGATGAGAGACTTCTACATCTGTATGGGGTAACCCCCTGGTTTGCTGACATAGTCAACTTTATTGTTGCTGGTGTTATTCCTGCAGGTACAAGTAAATCCAAGTTCCACAAGCTCAAGAGCGATGCAAAGTACTATGTGTGGGATGATCCGTACCCTTGGAAGTTTTGCAGTGATCAGGTTATTCGGAGGTGTGTCCCCGATCATGAGACAGAGTCCATCTTGCATTTTTCACATGCCTCTCAAGTATGAGGAATCTTTGGATCACAGAGGACGGCAAGAAAAGTCCTGGATTCTGGGTTCTACTGGCCCACAATTTTTAGAGATGCCTATGAGGTTTATAGAAATTGCAAGGAATGTCAAACAGCAGGACCTGCCATCACTCGTAGGAGTGAGATGCCTCAGCAGCCCATGCTTTTTTGTGAGGTTTTTGATGTGTGGGGGATTGATTTTATGGGTCCTTTCCCTGCTTCTTTTGGTTTTCTGTATATTCTTTTGGCTGTTGACTATGTTTCAAAGTGGGTGGAAGCAATCCCCACTAGGACTAATGATGCTAAAGTTGTTTCCAAATTTGTTAGGTCCAACATTTTTTGCAGGTTTGGCATACCTAGGGCTATTATCAGTGACCAGGGCACTCACTTCTGCAACCGTACCATGGAAGCCTTACTTAGGAAATATGGGGTTGTGCATAGAATTTCCACTGCTTATCATCCCCAGACCAATGGCCAGGCTGAGTTATCAAACAGGGAGATCAAGCAGATTTTAGAGAAAATGGTGCAGCCGAATAGAACGGACTGGAGCCGCCGTCTGGAAGACGCACTATGGGCTCAGAGGACCGCTTTCAAGACGCCAATAGGAATGTCCCCCTTTCGGCTTGTATTTGGTAAGGCATGTCATCTCCCGGTGGAAGTTGAGCACCGTGCATATTGGGCAGTCAAGTGCTGTAACATGGACATGAAGAAAGCTGGTGTTGAAAGGAAACTACAGCTGCAGCAACTTGAGGAGCTTAGGCTAGAAGCCTATGAAAGCTCCAGGATTTATAAAGAGAAAACAAAACTTTTTCATGATAGGATGATTTCTAGGAAAGAACTTTTTGTAGGCCAGAAAGTCTTACTGTTTAATTCCCGCCTGAAATTGATGGCTGGGAAACTTAGGTCCAAGTGGATTGGACCATTTGTTGTTACTAATGTGTTTCCTTATGGTGCAGTAGAGATTAAAGATGCAGGTACCAACAAGACCTTCAAGTTTAACGGGCAGAGACTGAAGCCATTCCATGGTGTGGATGCTGGTGTTCCTGCGGATGCTAATGTTGAGGAGCTCTCCTTGGAAGCTCCCACCTACACTGACACTTGATCAGGGAGTACCCTTTCCTTTCCCTCACTCTGATTTTATAGTTCCTTTGTTCATTGGGGACAATGTATGTTTTAAGTGTGGGGGAGGGAACTAGTTGTAGTTTTGTTTTGTCTTGTTTTTTTTTCCTTTTCTTTTAATAAAGCTCCTGAATAATTTGAGAAGCTTAGGAGTTGTGTTGAGTCTTATGTTGGCAAGTTTGATTGATTTTGATGATTTTGCACAGATTGATTGCATGATTGATGTGATGATTCCCCCTAGGTTGAACAATGGGTTTCTTGAAAAAAATTTGTTTTTTGAAAAGTGATCCCCATGTGATTGAAAACTGAACTTTGAGATTTTGTTGTGATGGCATGATTTATGATAAGTTTGGGGTGATAGGGAAGCACACACTAGGGATAGAATCTCTGTCAAACAATTTGCATGAATGTCCAGGTGAGGTTTTGAGCCTCCAACATGTTTTTGACTGTGAGAATCACTTTCAAGTTGCACTTTCCTGAATTTGCTTGAATCTCTTTTTGGTTTGCATGTTTATGTGTTTGCTTCAGATGATTTAGGTATTTTCTTTGTAAATAACCACTTAGCCTAAAATAACCAATTTCTGATGCATGTTCCTTAGTTAGCCCCATTGAGCCTAATTAGCCTATTGTTTCTGGATGACCTTATGTTATGAGCCTAAAATCTGAAAAACCATGTTAACCCGATCTTAGGATTAGGAGAGCATGGAATCAAAGCAAAGAGAATGGTTGCAAGAAACTAAGTTTGGGGTGGCTACAAGGTGTAATGTGTTGTTTGGGATTGAGAAAAAGAAAAAAATAATAAAAAGGTTGGAGTCAAAGGCAAGAAAAAAAAAAGAATGAAAAAAAAAGAAAAAATAAGTAATAAAAAGTACAAAAATTTCAAAAAGGCTATTTGAAAGAAAAGAGGCTGTAGTCACCCAAGGCAAAAAGTGAGAAATGAAAAAAGGAACTTGAGTTTAAATTCAAAGTGTAAAAAGCTCATGCTCTCTTAGTTCCAAGGGTCTTCAGCCTAGTACCCTTGTATATCCTACCCTTAGCCAGGCCCCATTACAACCCATAAAAGACCTTCTGATGTTGCATGCATGTTTTCTGTGGGAATCATTTTGAGATGAAAATCAAATTTATGGGAAGTGTTCTTGAAAAGTGAAAATTGAGTGCAATGTTGATAGCCTGACACAAACTGATCGATTGAGTGAACACTAAATGCCCTTGTGAGGAAGACAGTTGTTTGAATTTGGTGATCTCCCTCTTGTGTGTAACTTGGATTCCCTGCTTAGATTAATGATTGTTTGAATAATGAAATTCTCAAATGTTTAGAATTAATGCATGTGGGGATTACTTTGCTTGAAAAGGGGGGACATTGAAGAAAACTGTTTTGATGAAACTACTTGAATTTGTGCAAGGTTGATTGAATCTTTTAAGCTTGCCAGGTCTTCAGTCTTTTTGATTTTTGAGTTTTAGTTTGCTTGGGGACAAGCAAAGTTTAAGTTTGGGGTATTTTGATAAGCCTCTGGCCCATCTAGTTTTATGGCTAATATGATCAGGGTTTTGTGCAAATTATATCCTATTTTCACCCAAATTAGATTAGATTGTCCTCAAGCAAGGTTTTGAGTCTCTAAAGTAGTTTTAGGTTAATTTAGCCAGTTTTGAGTCAAATAATGCACTTATAGCTATTTCTTTGTTTTCAGGTTAAATAGAAGTTGAGGGAATAAAGAAACAGGGGATTCGCCTGGCGAGAGTTTCCTCGCCTCGCGAACCTGAAAGCCAGCAGAACAGTAAAAATGTCATCCTCTCTGGTTCGCCCCGCGAACAGCACCTCGCCTCGCGACCCTGATAGCTGACTGTTCCAGAGAAAAGCAACCCGTTCTGTGTCGCCTCGCGGATACATGTCTCGCCTCGCGAGACTGAAGGCCAGAAGCCATGACTGTTCCATTCCTCGCCACTAGTACTTCGCCCCGCGAGAAGGCCAAACGTTGCTGACTCTTCACAATATTCGCCTCGCGAGTGGGCTAAATTTCTGAATAGTATAAAAGGCTGTTCTGGGCAGATTGAAAGGACTTTTGCTTCTCCACTGTTTTGTTTTACATATTTTCTGTGTGTATTTTGTTTTCATGGGGAACTAAATTTCATAGATTAATCTACTGTAATTGATTTCCACTGTACTTGAGGTTTTGTAATCCCTGTTTTGTATGTTTTTCTCTTTTCAATGCCATGTTATACATTTCTGTTTGTTTAATTCAGGAGTGTATAGTGTTGTGTTGATTCATTTCAGTGATGCTATGTTCCTATACTTAATCGTGTTTGTTTAATTCGTGTGTGTTCATTCATGTTCGTTTAGTTCATGAGGGCTTAACCCCGTTTGTTTAATTCGGGAATAGGAACATATATCCGTAGTAGCGATTTCGTTTGTTAATTGTTGCTACAACTGAAAGGGGATTAGAATCTGCTTAGGGCTTGGGATTACATGAACCGATGATAGTTGTGAAATCAAGAACAGTAGATTAATCGTTTTTAGCTATTTGATAACCTCTCTGAACTGCCTTGTTTTATTGCTCTGTTATTACTTTGTTTCTTATTTGCATCCCAATCAACCCCCCCCCCCCCAACTGATTTTTGTGATAAATAACACTTTAAGAGTCCTTGTGAGACGACATCCGAGTTGTCGCCCTAAACTACAGTTTTAAAACCCGCTAGTTCTTTTTGGCGCGTACGCGACAGCGCGACCAGTCATGTTCAACCCTTTAGATTTTGTGGTTGCCATGTGGACTTATGTGCCATGTTCAACCTCATTTAGTTTTAATAAACAATTTTCACAACTAAAGATGTTTTTTTAAGAAAGCGATTCTGGGGTAAAACAAATATTTTCAAAGTTACTAATAATTTACACAACTAATTTTGGGTAACCATTTTATGGATGTTCTAGGGTGCCGTGGGGTTAAGTCTTCATGCCTTCCTTAGACATAATCGACTCTCGAACCCAAAGATTTTTTCTTAAAGGGTTTTCCAACTTCCGTGAAATTAAATACAGTTGGTGGCGACTCCATGTTTTCTCTCTAAAAGGAAAAACAAGTTCTTTTTTTCGGTCGCTACAGATGGCGACTCCACTGGGGATATTTAAGAGAGTCAAGCCCATAAAAATTGGTTTTGTAAATTTTTAGTAACTTGTATCTTATTTGTTTTACCTTTTATGGCTGTATCTTACCGTTTTTTCTCCTTACAATAATTAAATGACAAAACTAAAAAATGTTTTTATTTTTAGTGATGTCTGTTTGGGATTGTCCTTTTGGTTGGGTTTTTCCTCTTATTTAAATGAGAAGATTTAGTTATACATACATTTTAACTCACGTTATTGTTATATATGTTTCACTAACAATGTTTTTGTTTCCTCCACCTTTCTTTTCTTTTTCCCATGTCTTAACAATAGGGTAGAGGACTTATAACCATTTCTATATACCTATGTTTGTGTTTTGCAGGTTTTTCTTGTCTTCTCTTCTTATTTTTACATTTAAGTGTTATAGGTTTGTATGCCCCCTTCACACACATCACTATCACATATTGCACACACACTTAGCTCTATACCCGAGCTTGCTCAAAAACCCAAGGATTAGGCGGTGCTTTGACATTGTTATTGAAGAGGTCTTGTACCTCCCTGATACTTGTCAGTTCACCACTCAGATTGTACATGAGATCATGGAATAGTCATATTGAGAGGGTTTATCCCTACTTATGGCTAGATTAATGAATCATATCCTTATGAGGGCAATATGGGGACCATGACTTTTAGAGGTCTAGACCCATCCCAACTTTCACTAATAGAGCAGACCCAGTGGCCAACCTGTTTAGAGTCCTAACCTTAGGGTGTGTCCATCCTTATGTTTTACCTGGATTAGGACAAAAGGGGGCGTACTTTTCTTTCCTCTTTCTATCATCATAAGCATAAATTATCATGCATGTTCATTATGAATATTCACAAAACTAAGGGCGCCACATTGCTGCCTCAAACTTGAATGATATATTCGAATATTATTGCACATCTAATAGGCGCTATGTCATAATGAAGGTGATGCATACCCATCAGGGCTTTCAGCCCCACTGGGTCCCATACAACATGAATCATGCAAGATATATCTGCTTCACTATACTCATTTTTTTTGTTGTGTCTCTTTATTGGAAGATTTTGTATTCACCTTATAGCAAGAAAATGAAAAAGTTTGGTTCAGAGAAGAGTACTAGCAACGCGAGCTGTTCCAAGAAAAGTATCAAGATCGATGTGACACTCAATGACGTGAAGAGATTATGTGAACTCAGCCAACAAATGTCGAGAAAAATACGCTCGGACTTTGTCAGCAAATATGGTAGAATATTGGACCTATTGCGTGTTCCAGTGGAAGCACCCGCTCTGAGTGCATTGGCCCAATATTGGAACTCAACTTTGAGGTGTTTTGAATTGCCTAACTTAGACATCACTCCAACCATGGAAGAGTATGCTTATATGCTAAGACTGCCAATTCAAAAGAAGACTCGCTTCTACATGTATTATGGCCAACATGTAACAGATCGGAAAATAGCAAGTCTATTGGAGCTTCAATCGGAACAGATAGAGAAAACAGAAAAGGGAACCACCAAAGGGTTGAAGAGACGATTTTTGGAAGTGTATCTCAACAAGCTGGGCCAGCAACAACGATGGGTTACTTTCAACAAAGTACTATCCATCATGATGTATGGGTTTGTCATCTGAATCAACAAGGGAAACTGCGATGTTGTGCATCAATATTGTATGTTTGGATCATGACTCACTTGTACGCTCGTGATAAAATTGATAGAACAGATGACCCGCTGAAAGGATTCATTCACATGCAACTAAAGCCACGTAAGCTATATGAATGGAAACAAGAGTTTGGTCAGATCGACCCGTGGTCATTTAGTTGGATGTGTCCATGGTATAATGGAGATTCAGTTGTATTTAGTTGTGGAAGTTTTTCAAATGTTCCATTGATGGGTCCCAGAGGTTGTGTGTCATACTCACAAGCTTTGGTGATGCGTCAACTCAAGTGGACACAGGATGAACCTCCCAAAGAGCTGCTCGATGGTATATTCTTCCCATACCAAGAAAATGAAATCATCGAGAGCCAAATGGTAGCAATAAGGTCAGCATGGAATGATGTTCATATAAAAGGACCGGAGGAATTAGGAAAGCGAATCATGGCTCACACAAAAAGATATGAAGCATGGAGAGAAGCAAGAAGAGGTTTCCCTCCAAGACCTGCATCCCCTCTCCATAAGTAAAATAATCCTCTGACTAAAGATCAAATGTTGAAAGAAATCGAAGTTTTAAAAGCTCATATGAGGATTTTTTATGAGAAAGACCAAGCTGCCGAAGTAACTATTATCACGCTCCGAAGACAAGTGCAGAAGCTGAGTTTACAGATTGAGCATTTGAAGGATGAATGCGTCGATGCCCATGAAGCCCCGAGTCGTGTAAAAAGGGCAAGAAAAGACAAAGATGCAAAAATTCAGGAGCTGCTGGCAAAAATAGGATGTCAAGAGAAGATGCTTGTCAAACTTCAAAAAAGGAAAAAAGAGCTCGAGACAAATGTAGGGGTTCACGTTGAAACAATACATATTCTAGAAGAGAGGGTTGAATCCCTGCAGGAATCCTTGGCCCAAACAGAAGTGTACTCTGATCGAGGGTGGAACGAAGCAGGCAAGTATCGCGAGCTACTAGCAGAAGCCAACATGAGAGAAAATTGGCTCAGAAACAAGATAAAAGACTCTGAAAGGGTTGAAGCTCAATGTCACGCAGAATGGGTAAAGGGATGGAAATTAGTGGTGAAGGATGTAATGAATGAAAAAGAAGCATGGAAGAGAAAATACGAGGACGTGATGGATAAGCTCCAATATCACACTTCCCAGCTGGTGGAGCGGTTTGAAGAGGCATCCGTCCACATGCGTATGAACCATTTCCTTCAGCTACCACCGAAGGTGACCGAGTTCTTTAATCATTTTGGGAAACTTTCCAGAGGGTTCAGGAAAAAGAAGATGAGGCTCTTAACATAGAACTTTGTAGACCTCGGAGAAGGATGGAAACCATCAATGTACTTCTTTTATTTCGATCAAAGACTCATGATTTGTATCGGAATATTTATAATGAAATGGAAGTTTTCATCCATGTCTATCGAGCGTTTTTTTTTATATCTATTGAGGAGTGCATTCTCCCTTAGATACGTCATCAACTATATTTTTACCCTAAAAACGACGTGTTTTCTGCGTAAAAATGAGGACACTGCTAGTACAGGTGTGGTCCATTGAGGAGTAGATTCTCCCTTGGACTTGACACCAACTGCATTCAAGCTTGAGGGAACCATACCACTATATTTGATTGCAGGATGAGTTTTCTTGCTATAGGTGTATACGACAGTCTTCCTAAGGGTACCCTCACGATCGAACAAAGGATGTTAACTTGCACATGCATATGTTCACACACAAAAAATTTTAATTGACTAATGAGATTTTTTTGCTTTGCAGAGTCACATCCTTCTGAGGATTCAGGAACCATTGCACGACCTAGGAAAGGTAACACCAACCAAACCCGAGTTTGCGATACCAGATCTCGGACCAGGATGGCTGCCAATGCGTCTGAAGAAGGAAGAAACCAAAGCTCTGAGATAGATTATGTAAGGGGAAGAATATGCGAGATGGCTGAAACCCAAGCAAGATTAGAAGCCATACTACAAGATATGAGGGATCTCTCAGCCAATTGAAGCTGCTATGAGAGAAGGAAGGCACGGGCTGGGGTATCAACCCTACTTGATAGAAAAGATGAAATCCATGACTCTTGAGAACAAAGAAGGAGAAGAGGGTGAGAGAAAGTATCTTCCCCTTTTGACGGAGACTTTTCCAGTAGCTGCTAAAGTTATCAGTCCCGAAAAGTCATTTTCCCCTCACTTCACTATCGGCACACTTGAAGGAGAGCTGGACAAGAACCATGTCATCTATCTCCCTGCTAGCAATGAAGTTCTCAACAATTGGTAATCTGAACCGTTTCTTGATGTTATTTCCTTGAAGTAATTATCTTATTGTACTATTTGTGAACTGATGTTTACTTTCTTTAAGACATGAATGAAAATGTAACACTTTGTCTGGTGTAATCCTTTTGATTCCATCGTTTCTTTTCTCTCTCTTTCATTTGTTTATTTTGTTTAAGCTTTTCTATCATAAATAATACTCTTGCCTATACTTCTCCTATTCCCGACTTTTTCTTCCAGGAATACTTCTTCCACTAAAGATTTACCCCAGGAGAGGAACTTTGAAAGCTCATTTATTGATTCCCTCGCGGCCGCTGATGAATACAACCTTGAATCCGATGAGGAAGAATAAGACATTGAAGAATTCATAAAAGTGGTGAAACGGTCAGAGGAAGGGATTAGCTCGAATGATGAGGTTGCAGAAGTGGTCAATATGAGAACCGAGGAAGACAGGAAGGAGTTGAAAGTAGTGGATAACCCAGAGCGAGAAGAAATGGTTGCACTATTCAAAGAATATCTGGATGTTTTCGCATGGTCCTACAAAGATATGCCAGGTTTAAATCCTGAGATAGCATCACATAAAATTCCCTTATACCCAGATGTGGCTCCAAAGAAGAAAAAATTAAGGAGAATGCATCCTGAGATGTCACTGAAGATCAAGGAAGAAGTGACCAAGCAGTTGGAGGCTGGCTTTCTGGAAGTAGCTAGACACCCGGAATGGGTAGCTAATATTGTTCCAGTACCAAAGAAGGATGGAAGGGTCAGAATGTGCGTGGACTACCGAGACCTGAATAAAGCCAGTCCAAAGGATGATTTCTCCCTACCTCATATTGATGTCCTTGTAGACAGTACAACCAGAAGTCACAGGTTTTCTTTCATGGGCCGGGTATTCAGGTACAACCAGATCCTCATGGATAATGACGATAAAGAAAAAGACAACTTTTATCACTCCTTGGGAACCTTTTGTTACAAAGTGATGCCTTTTGGATTAAAGAATCTTGGGGCCACTTACCAACGTGCTATGGTAGCATTATTCCATGATATGATGCATAAGGAGGTAGAGGTATACGTTGATGATATAGTGGCTAAGTCCAAGGAAGGAGAAAACCATGTGGCGGTTTTGAGAAAGTTGTTCGAGTGGCTAAGGAAGTACAAGTTGCGCCTCAACCCCGCAAAATGTACTTTCGGTGCATCCTGAGGAACTTACTTGGCTTTGTTGTCGGTAGAGAAGGAATAAAGGTGGACCCTAACAAGGTGGAAGCAATACGTGACATGCCATCACCTAAGAACGAGCGAGAAGTAAGGGGTTTTCTTGGAAGATTGAACTATATTGCGCGCTTCATTGCAAATCGACTAGCACATGCGAACCAATCTTCAAACTCCTCAGGAAGAATAATCCAAGGAGATGGGATGATGACTGTCAAGAAGCCTTTGATAAGATAAAGGCATATCTACTGAATCCCCTAGTGTTGGTACCACCTACCCAAGGTCGTCCATTATTGCTCTATCTCACCATATTGCCAACCTCAATGGGGGCAATCTTTGGGACAACATGATGAATCGGAAGGAAGGAGCAGGGCAATTTACTATATGAGTAAGAAGTTTAACGCCTGTGAGGCTCGTTATATAGTAATCGAGAAGACTTGTTGTGCACTAGTATGGACCTCCAGAAGACTCGGACAGTACATGTTATATCACACTACTTGGCTAATTTCTCGAATGGATCCTTTGAAGTATATCTTTGAAAGTCCTCATATCTCCTTAAGAATTTCGAAGTGGCAAGTGATATTGTCAGAATTTGACATCAAATATGTGACTCAAAAGTCCATCAAAGGAAGTGCGATTGCTGACCATTTAGCAGAGAATCCTCTTAAGGATGGATGACCTGTCAATTCTGAGTTCCCAGATGGAGAGATAATGTCCCTCGAGGAAGATGAAGAACAAGAAGATGTGTGGAAAATGTATTTTGATGGAGCAGTCAATATGCATGGCAGTGGTATAGGAGCAGTGGTTATCTCACCAAATGGCAAGCAGTACCCGGTGGAATGGTTTGTACAATAACCTTGTTGACAGAAATTCTGATCATAATGACTTGGTGGTTGCTAGTAATAGAAATGGGAAGACGCCTCTGGCAGATCATAGTCCTAGAGTTCTGCATCAGGGACAAACTAGCGCGGTTCAGAATCCCTTGATTGGTAGACAAGAAACAGTTGTTGTCACTGGTTCTGCTGCTGTCACTGATTTGTCTGTTTCTGCAACCGTGAATGGTTCAGGTATGCCTTAAAGCCCTTTGGCTAATTCAGAGCCCATTTTGTTCACACAATTTTATACTTCTGCTTTGGAAGCCAAGTCTGCGCCTGATATTTTATGTGGAGGGATCTCAGGCCTTAATAGAAACAATCCAGTATTATATGCTGAGGAGTCATCATCTGCTGTTGTTGCGATCCCTGCTAGTCCAGACTCCGCAAGTACAGTAGGAGTTATGTCTTCTTTGCCCCCCAGAGTGGCTAGAGACTTGGAAATAATGGGTTCTTTGCGTATAAAACAAAATAACGCAGCGGAAAAAAATTCCCATCGAAGGATCCTTGCGAATGGTCATGATTCATGGTTAGAAGATTTACCTCTTGAAGCGATGAGAATTGATTGAAATCGTCTATCACGAACACCGCACGAACGATGTCTCTAAGGTATCCACACGAGCAGATCCCTTTAACGTCCAACGTCACGAACACGGCGTCTACGCCTCACGGTGCTAGCTTGCCGGCCGAGACCTGCTGCTCACTGTCACTCTCTATGTGCGGCTAGGGTAAAAACCGTGTAGGCACAATAGCTTAAGTGGTCTAGTTATAGTAGCACCTCCTTAAGTGAGTTAGTGAGCAGCGTTTGACCTAAGCCCCATGTACTATGCGCTAGGCCCAATAGAAGAGTCCAACTCTCCTTTTAATGCTTCTTTTGATCCGCTCTTATGTGTGTGACCCTATAGGTTCCCAAAATGTTAGTAGTAATATTAAATCCCATTTAACATTACAAACAGTGTTGATGAGTGTGATTTCACCTCATCTTTGTCCATCATTTTGCATGCATTTTCATGTAGTTTAGGCATATTTTTATTAGATTTTAGGTTAATTTTCCTTTGGAACGGGTAAGGCGGTTTTCGTGTGTTGTTTTGCAGATATCAAGGGTAAATTGCTCAAGATCAACCATGATGAAGTTTGGATGAAGATGGAGCTTTAAAACTGAAGAAAATGAGCCAAACAGAGCCCATCACGGCCTAGCCGTGATGCCCATCACGGCCATGATCGAGCATAACTGAAAAAGAACAAAGGCTGAAGTCGAGTGCATCACGGCCTGGCCGTGATAGCCATCACGACCATGACCCAAAACCACCACAAGTCGGAAGGCTGTCGGGGCCAGGCCATGATGGCCATCACGGCCGTGATGGCCATCACGGCCAGGCCGTGATGAGCATCACGGCCATAGACAGACCAACCAGTGAAGAATTTTCAAGGCGAGAATCCGTCACGGCCAGGCCGTGATAGCCATCACGGCCGTGACGCGTATTACTTGGCTCGAAGTAACGAGGTGGATCTAATTTGAGTTGGATTAGGACTCTAACGCCCAATTCTATAAATAAGGGACCAGACGGAGGCGAGAAAACATCGGACCTTTGGGGCTACTACTCTAGGCATAGATTTAGGATCTCTTTCTTCTTCTCCTTCTTCTCTTAGTTATTTTCATGTTATTTGTAATCATGCTGTCATCTCCATGGCAAGGCGTGAGTAGTAGCTTAGTTTCTAGGGATTAGGGCTCTGCCCAAGTTTGTTTATGATGTAAATTTGATGTAAACTCTTTGTTAATTACGATTTGCTTTAGATCTGATTTCTAGCGTGTTATTCACTCATAAATTTCGGCGACCGCTTATTTGCGTGACGTAGACGTTCTAAGGAGGAACCTAGCGGTGAACTTAGGATTTCTAGGGTATTTCACTCGTAAAGCCCGGCGACCACTGGTTTGTGAGATGTGGATGATCTAAGGAGGAACCTAGCGGTGAACTTAGATTATTTGCATGACTTAGACATTATAAGGAGGAACCTAGCGGTGAACTTAGGTGTCGGACCTATAGAAGTCAGACTTGGGACTGAAATCACGAGAGTTAGAAGCCGTCCCTCGAGGAGCAACGAGTTGTCACGGGCATAAAGGGTCCAATCTGGGATCGACTACCACGAGGTAGGGGTCGGGTCAATTGGGCACGGCTTTTGTAACCGAGAGGGAGCTTAAGCTATCAGAGGATAAACTCGCCTTCAAGGCAATTTCGCTAATTAACAAGGGTAATCAACTTCATAACGTAAACGATCTTGTGGTAACCTAAATCCCTAGGAACCCATTTAGATCTGAAAAAATCAAAAAGATTTGTTTTCTGTTTTGTTTGATTCTGTTTTATCTCTTAAATTCAAATTCAAAAACCATTTCAAAAATATAAAAATCTTTTTAAACAGTCCAGATCTAATCGATTTGATAATTAGTTGCGATTCGAGAACACAGTCTCTGTGGGATCGATATCTTTTATTACTTGGCGACGATCCGGTACACTTGCCGGAATCGCACGTGCGTTGGATACGCACGAGCGGCGCGCAACCCGCGCGACGCGACATCAAGTGTGCGGTATCTAGCAATACATCACTGCCACCTAAGTAGTGAGAAAGTCAGTGATTTGACGAAACCTTTCTGTGACAAATATTCATGTGCATTATTATCCCTTTGTCCATATATCTATATTGAACACAAGACATAGAATGTGTCACCCTTGTATGGTTCAATATCATGTTCCCTGATACCCGAGTAGACTTAACAACAAATGAGGTCAATATCTCATATTGACTCATTTCAAAGACGACCATGCATTTTACTGATCTCACTCTATCAGGAGGCCCATAGATATTACTCCTGTTATGTAGGAGGGACAAATTCCATCTAGGTCACTCACATCCCTCTGCATGGTTCGTGGTATGCCCAATGACCATCTTTATAATCATCCTATTACAGATGACGTTTGACGATATTAAATCACACGACTCCTCATGTAGGGATCGTAGCGATTTCATGTCGAAGGATTGCATACACCATTGTCACTATGAGAAATACTTATGACACTCACATAATACTCCATGTAGTGTTCTCATGGTGGGTCAATCCGATACATCATTACTCTAATGTGTACCTATGTGGCGACTTCGATATCTCATATCCATGACCCGTGAGATATGGTCATCAGTCTGCACACATAATAGTCTCAATGTATTATTATTGTCCTTATTAATAAAATACTTGACTACGGATATTTAAGAATAGGATTTCATTGTTCAATAGTGTCTCACGATCAAGTCATGTACTTGATATTCTATTAAACTGAAATTTCTATTCTAAGGACTTTATTATGTTTAAACAAGTAACACAATAAACTGGAATGCCTCATATCATATATATATATATATATAATGGCAAGATACAAATGTAAGTCTAAGAAATACACTGGCCTCTAGGGCTTACACCAACAATCTCCCACTAGCACTAGAGCCAATCGGGGCATAAATCTAAGGCCCATCGATCTAGTGTGACCTTCGTGCTTCTGTTGAGCAAGAGGTTTCGTAAGTGGGTCAGCAACGTTATCAAGTGTTGGTACTCTGCATATTTTCACATCTCCTCTATCGATAATCTCTCGAATGAGATGGAAGCGCCTAAGTATATGTTTGGATCGGCTGATGAGATCTAGGTTCCTTAGCTTGTGCAATGGCCCCATTGTTATCACAATAGAGATCAATGGGGTCCACAATACTAGGAAGCTGTACCAAGCTCAGCAATGAACTTCACGATCCAAACAGCCTCCTTTCTTTGCATTGGAGGCGGCAATATACTCGATCTCTGTAGTAGAATCGGCGTCTCTTTGCTTTGAACTCTTCCAGCTCATCGCCCCGCCATTCAGGCGAGAACACATAACCAGATTGCGATCTGGAATCATCCTTATCGGTTTGGAAGCTAGCATCGGTGTAACCTTTTACGAGAAGCTCTTCCTCACCTCCATATACCAAGAACGAATCCTTAGTTCTTCTCAAGTACTTAAGGATGTTCTTGACAGCAGACCAGTGACTTTCACCGGGATCGGACTGGTACCTGCTCGTTATGCTTAAAGCATACGATACATCTGGTCGAGTACATAACATGGCATACATGATAGATCCAATTGCGGATGCATATGGAATCTTACTCATGCGATCCCTTTCTTCTTGAGTGGAAGGGGATTGTGCCTTTGATAGGCATATACCATGTGACATAGGCAAGAGTCCTTTCTTGGATTCATGCATGTTAAAGCGTCTCAACACTTTGTCTATGTATGTACTCTGACTTAGGCCAAGCAATTTCAGCGATCTATCCCTATAGATCCTGATTCCCAATACATAGGTAGCTTCACCCAAATCTTTCATAGAGAAGCAATTCCCTAACCATGTCTTTACATTTTGTAGTGTAGGGATGTCATTTCCAATGAGTAATATGTCATCTACATATAACACCAGAAAAACAACAATGCTCCCGCTAACCTTCTTGTAGACACAAGGTTCATCTTCATTTTTGATGAATCCGTCCTGTCGTACAGCATCATCAAAACGAAGGTTCCAACTTCTGGAAGCTTGCTTCAATCCATAGATTGATCGCTGCAATTTACATACCTTTCCGGCATCCTCTGAAATGCCAAAGCCTTCAGGTTGTGTCATGTACACATCCTCAAGAAGCTTTCCATCAAGGAAAGCAGTTTTGACATCCATCTGCCATATCTCATAATCATGGTATGTAGCGATAGAAAGTAAGATCCGGACGGATTTAAGCATCGCAACAGGCGAAAAGGTCTCATCATAGTCTACACCATGAATTTGCTTGAAACCCTTAACGACCAATCGCGCCTTAAAGGTGTGTACCTTACCATCCATGTCAGTTTTCTTTTTGAAAACCCACTTGCACCCTATGGGTTTCATCCCTTCAGGTGGCTCTACCAAGGTCCATACCTGGTTGGTGTCCATGGAATCCATCTCAGATTTCATGGCCTCAAGCCACTTCTCGGTTCTGGGCCGTGATGGCCTCCTGGTAAGTCACAGGCTCATCTTGATCCATGAGCAATACATCACCTTGTGGAGTCATGAGAAATCCATATCTCTCAGGCTGGTGACGTATCCTGTTAGACCTACGCTGGTCTTGTGCTACTGGAGCAGGTTGTTCCTCCACAGCATTTTGTGAAGGTTGCTCATGTTCCACCAATGGTAGGTCACTACTGTGTGATTCTTGAATTTCTTCAAGTTCTATCTTCCTCCCACTGGTTCCTATGGAGATAAACTCCTTTTCTAGGAATACACCAGTCCGTGCGACAAACACTTTGCCTTTGGAAGGATTATAGAAATAGTACCCCTTGGTTTCTTTGGGATACCCCACAAAGAAGCATTTATCAGATTTGGGATCAAGCTTATTAGAAACTTGACGTTTTACGTATGCTTCACAACCCCAAATCTTCATAAAAGACATGCTGGGTCGTCTACCAGTCCATATCTCATATGGTGTCTTTTCTACCGCTTTGGATGGAACACGGTTAAGTGTAAAAGCCGTTGTTAATAGAGCATGTCCCCAAAAAGAGTTTGGAAGGTTTGCATGACTCATCATAGACCGAACCATGTCCAACAAGGTTTGATTTCTCCTATCAGAAACATCATTCCATTGTGGTGTTCCAGGTGGAGTGAGTTGAGATAAAATTCCACACTCTCTCAGATGATCATCAAACTCTAGGCTCAAATATTCACCACCTCGATCTGATCGAAGAGTTTTAATATTTTTACCAAGTTGGTTTTGTACCTCATTTTTGAATTCCTTGAACTTTTCAAAGGATTCCGATTTATGTTTCATAAGATACACAAATCCACATCTACTGAAATCATCAGTGAATGTGATGAAGTACTGAAAACCACCTCTAGCTAATGTGTTTAGGGGTCCGCATACATCGCTATGTATAAGACCCAAAAGATCATTAGCTCTTTCACCTTTTCCGGTGAATGGAGCTTTAGTCAACTTTCCCAATAAACAAGACTCACATATCTCATATGATTCATAATCAAATGAGTCAAAGAGTCCATCTTTATGGAGCTTCGAAATGCGCTTCTCATTTATATGGCCTAAACGACAATGCCAAAGATAAGACGGGTTCAACTCATTTGGTTTGAACCTCTTAGTATTTATGTTATAGATGGGCATTTCAAGATCAAGGACATAAAGCCCATTACTCATGTGTGCACTAGCATAGAAAATATCATCCAAATAAATAGAACAACTTTTGTTCTTTATTATAAAAGATAAACCAATCTTGTCCAAACAAGAAACGGAAATGATATTCCTGCTAATTGCAGGCACAAAATAACAGTTCTCTAACTAAATAGTAAGCCCAGTGGGCAAAGTCAATACATAAGTCCCTACAGCTAAAGCAGCAACCTTTGCTCCATTTCCAACTCGTAGGTCGACTTCGCCCTTTGCCAATGGTCTACTCCTGTTTAGATCCTGCACATTTGTACAAATGTGAGAACCACATCCAGAATCTAATACCCATGATGCAGAAGTAGATAAATTGACTTCTATAACAAACACACCTGAAGTGGAAGTCTCACTTCCCTTCTTCTTTTTGATTTCTTCCAGATATTTTGGGCAGTTCCTCTTCCAATGTCCGGTTCGACCACAATGGAAGCAATTGCCTTCCTTAGCCACACCACCCACAGGCTTCAAGCTAGAAGCACTGGGCTTGATCTTGTTGATGGCCTTGCCCTTGCCCTTGACCTTTTGTTTGTGCGTGGGCTTCTTGGGCTGCTTCTTGCTATTTCCAGCCTGGACCATCAAAATGGCCTTCCCCTTTCCTTTGTTAATATTTTGTTCAGCGGTTCTCAACATGCTCAACAATTCTGGCAAAGGTTTGTCAAGATCATTCATATTATAGTTCATGACAAACTGACTATAGCTCTCAGGCAACGATTGCAGAACTAAGTCGGTGGCCAACTCTTGGCCTAAAGGAAATCCCAGTCTCTCGAGATTCTCAATGTACCCGATCATCTGGAGTACATGAGGACTCACAGGGCTTCCTTCTGCCAATTTACACTGGAAAAGGGCTCTGGAAACTTCGAACCGCTCATGCCTTGCCTGCTCTTGGTAGAGCAGCTTGAGGTGCACGATCATATCGTACGCCTCCATGGTCTCATTTTGCTTTTGCAGCTCAGAGGTCATGGTAGCAAGCATAATACAACCGTCGTCTAAGGCGTCATCCTGATGCTTCTTATAAGCATCCCTGTCAGCCCTAGGAGCATTTGAAGCCGGTGGCTCCTCAGGAATAGGCTCCTCAAGAACATACAGCTTTTTCTCATGTTTGAGGACAATCCTCAAATTTCTGTGCCGATCCGAGAAAAATTTGTTCAGATAGTTTGTCCTTCTCAAGGATGGATCTCAATGACAGGTTACTTGATGTGTTTGATGCCATGATAATCTATAGAGATAAATATGCAAAATATAAGTATCATGCCATGAAGTTATTTAATAAGGTCTTTAATTAAATACGCCTCCCACTATTTTACTCAAAACAATGACCCTCATCATTGATTCGGAAAATCCTGTTGGAAGATTTTCTAGTGGGCCAAGATCCATATTTCACCTAGCTTTAAGTCAGCTTTGGCTGATCACTCAAAATTTGGTTATATAGGTAGGAAACACTTTCCGATTGCATCTCATGCAACTCTTGGACAGTTGGGTGAATAACTCTTATTCTAATCCATCACATGGACTAAAGCCCAACTTTTAAGTCTCTAAGCCTTTCAATCCTATTGAAGCTGGCTTAGTTAAGTCAGACCTAATGGATAGCAGTTGAACATTACATTTTTCCCATCGCGTCTTACTAGTATAGATAAAGGTACCCCGCTTTGGCGGACCCACACTTAATCGATCATAGTCTTGACGAGTGACATGCATTGGAAGGCCTTTAAATGTGACTTAATATTTCCTTTTGAGGGATTTGATTAAAATTTGATCTCATCATTTGTTAAACTCTTTAACTTACTATTTACATACATGCATCTCATGCATATATTTGTTAAACCCCTTTTAACATACTATATACATACATGCATCTCATACATATATAAGGCAAATAAATGTGATATGGTTATGGCCCCTAACGCATTGATTCTCCCAAGCCAATGAGAGAATCTAAACTGAAACCTAGGAGCGTCCAGGCTTCTCCAAGCATGATCTCCCACAGGATAACGTCTTCTTGTCTCCATCATTACATTACATAAACAGAAACCTCATTTTACATATGAGGGGAGTGAGATGAGAAAAGAATATACATATGGAATATAAGAGAAAGGCACGGCACGCAGGCCGTATTTCAAAATATAAACCAAAAGATTAAAGGACTAAGGCCATAACCATTCACCATACATTACCAAATAAATAGTAACAACCAATAATAATACACAATTTTTTTTTTATTAATTAGAGATTTCAAAATCTGAATTTTGAAAACATAACATATATATAATAAATCACATTTATTGTAATTGATGTTACTATAAATCACATTTATTGTAATTGATGTTGTTATTAAATGGTGACATAAAAGATTTCAAAAATTGAATTTCGAAATAACACACTACGTAGAGGTAGCACGGGGTTCCCGCTTCCTTGGCGGCTAGGGCTTCAACCTCTCAACCCTAAAACCGCAAGGCCCGTGAACACTTCACGCTGCAAGGAATGGCGGCTAGGGTTTCAACCCTTGGAACCTCAGCCGCAAGAACATGAACTTTTCATGTCTGACACCCTTTAACACCGCCAATAGAGAACTGAAACCGATCATGTTTAACATCAACACTTGACGCCATCGCAGAACATAATAAGGATTCCAGAACCAATGTACATATCGCATATATATATACATAAATATACTATAGACGCATATATCATATACATACGAAAATTACAGAAACAATGTTTCGCAAAAACGGATGCAAACGATTTTCAGAAAACAATTTTCAGAAAAATGATTCACATTATTAACATGTTATCATACATAACAGGTAAACCACGTAATGGGAATCATGGTTTTAAGGCGGCTCTGATACCACTGTTGGGAATTTGCATATAAAACAAAATGACGCAGCGGAAAAAAATTCCCATCGAAGGATCCTTGCGAATGGTCATGATTCATGGTTAGAAGATCTACCTCTTGAAGCGATGACAATCGATTGAAATCGTCTATCACGAACACCGCACGAACGATGTCTCTAAGGTATCCACACGAGCAGATCCCGTGAACGTCCAACGTCACGAACACGGCGTCTACGCCTCACGGTGCTAGCTTGGCAACCGAGACCTGCTGCTCACTGTCACTCTCTATGTGCAGCTAGGGTAAAAACCGTGTAGGCACAATAGCTTAAGTGGTCTAGTTATAGTAGCACCTCCTTAAGTGAGTTAGTGAGCAGCGTTTGACCTAAGCCCCATGTACTATGCGCTAGGCCCAATAGAAGAGTCCAACTCTCCTTTTAATGCTTCTTTTGATCCGCTCTTATGTGTGTGACCCTATAGGTTCCCAAAACGTTAGTAGTAATATTAAATCCCATTTAACATTACAAACAGTGAGCGGTATCTAGCAATACATCACTGCCACCTAAGTAGTGAGAAAGTCAGTGATTTGACGAAACCTTTCTGTGACAAATATTCATGTGCATTATTATCCCTTTGTCCATATATCTATATTGAACACAAGACATAGAATGTTTCACCCTTGTATGGTTCAATATCATGTTCCCTGATACCCGAGTAGACTTAACAACAAATGAGGTCAATATCTCATATTGACTCATTTCAGCACGGCCATGCATTTTACAGTCTCACTCTATCAGGGGGACCCACAGATATTACTCCTGTTATGTAGGAGGGACAAATTCCATCTAGGTCACTCACATCCCTCTGCATGGCTCGTGATATGCCCAATGACCATCTTTATAATCATCCTATTACAGATGACGTTTGACGATATTAAAGCACACGACTCCTCATGTAGGGATCGTAGCGATTTCAGGTCGAAGGATTGCATACACCATTGTCACTATGAGAACTACTTATGACACTCACATAACGCTCCATGTAGTGTTCTCATGGTGGGTCAATCCAGTACATCATTACTCTAATGTGTACCTATGTGGCGACTCGATATCTCATATCCATGACCCGTGAGATATGGTCATCAGTCTGCACACATAATAGTCTCAATGTATTATTATTGTCCTTATTAATAAAATACTTGACTACGGATATTTAAGAATAGGATTTCATTGTTCAATAGTGTCTCACGATCAAGTCATGTACTTGATATTCTATTAAACTGAAATTTCTATTCTAAGGACTTTATTATGTTTAAACAAGTAACACAATAAACTGGAATGCCTCATATCATATATATATATATATATATATATAATGGCAAGATACAAATGTAAGTCTAAGAAATACACTGGCCTCTAGGGCTTAGACCAACAGTTCCGTCCATTGCATTTACTTTTCTGTTGGACGAAGAGGTTTCGTCCATTGCATGTTTACTTTTCTGTTGGATGAAGAGGTTCCGTCCATTGCATGTTTACTTTTTTGTTGGACGAGGAGGTTCCATCCATTGCATTTACTTTTCTGTTGGACGAAGAGGTTCCGTTCATTGCATGTTTACTTTTCTGTTGGACGAAGAGGATCCGTCCATTACATTTACTTTTCTGTTGGACGAGGAGGTTCCGTCCATTCCCCGTCCATTGCATTTAATTTTATGTTGGACGAGGAGGTTCCGTCCATTGCATGTTTACTTTTCTGTTGGAAGAGGAGGTTCCGTCCATTGCATTTACTTTTTTGTTGGACGAGGAGGTTCCGTCCATTGCATGTTTACTTTTCTGTTGGCGAAGAGGTTCCGTCCATTGCATGTTTACTTTTCTGTTGGACGAGGAGGTTCCGTCCATTGCATTTACTTTTCTGTTGGACAAAGAGGTTCCGTCCATTGCATGTTTACTTTTCTGTTGGACGAAGAGGTTCCGTCCATTGCATTTACTTTTCTGTTGGACGAGGAGGTTCCGTCCATTGCATCTACTTTTCTGTTGGACAAAGAGGCCTCGTCCATTGCATGTTTACTTTTCTGTTGGACGAGGAGGTTTCGTCCATTGCATTTAATTTTATGTTGGATGAGGAGGTTCCCTCCATTGCATGTTTACTTTTCTGTTGGACGAGGAGGTTCCGTCCATTTCATGCTTATTTTCGGGTTCTAAGGCTCGCTGCATATTTACTCTCCTGTTGGACGAAGAAGTTCCGTCCACTACAATTTTATTTTCAAACTGTATTGTTTTCTTCTAAGATCCTCGTGTTCGGACAAAATATGTGTTCATTTTTCTTTACTTGTTCATTACTACAGTACATGAAAAGTCACGACTAATCATGTCTTCTAGTATGCAACAAGTAAAGAGGGGCAACTGTGAACACCCATTTTGTCCATATTTTATTCTAATTTCCATGATATTGTGCTTTAAGGAGACTAATAATAATAGTGAAGAGAGAAAGAAGGAAAAGAAAATGATAGAAAGGAGGGGGACCCATAATTAATTTGCTGTTGGACGGAGTGGTCTCGTCCATTGCATTGGACTTGCTTTGTTGGGCCTTGATCCGAGCCGATCCATGGCACTTGTTGTTGGACGCGGTTCAGTCCAGTCCATTGGACGGGATGGTCCCGTCCATTGCATTGGACTTGCTGTTGGACGCGATCCAGGTCAGTCCATTGCACTTGTTGTTGGACGCGGTTCCGTCAATTGCATTGGACTTGCTGTTGGACGGAGAGGTCCCGTCCATTACATTGGACTTGTTGGACGGGGTGGTCCCGTCCATTACATTGCAATTGCTGTTGGACGGGGTGGTCCCGTCCATTGCATTGTACTTGTTGGACGGGGTGGTCCTGTCCATTACATTACACTTGCTGTTGGACGGGGTGGTCCCGTCCAGTCCCCTACCTTGGACTTTTTGATGGATGGGGTGGTCCCGTCCATTCCAATGCGTTTGCCATTGAACGCGTCCAGTCCATTGCATTGTATTTTATGTTGGACGCGTCTGGTCCATTTACGATGCATTTGCTGTTGAACGCATCTAGTCCATTGCATTTAATTCTCTATTTGACGAAGAGGTTCCGTCCATTGCATATTTAATTTTTTGTTGGACGAGGAGGTACCGTCCATTGCATTTAATTTTCTGTTGGATGAGGAGGTTCCATCCATTGCATATTTCAGTTTCTGTTGGACGAGTAGGACATCCATTGCACATCAAATTTTCTGTTGGACGAGGAGGGTCCATCCATTGCATGTTTAAATTTTTGCTGGACGAGGAGGTCCGTCCAGTGTATATCTACTTTTGCATATCTAAGTTTCTGTTGGACGAAGAGACTTCGTCCACTACAATTTTGTTTTCAGGATTGGAGGCTAAAGAATAAAGAAAGAAGAAGGAGAAGATAATGAAGAAAGGACGAAAAAAACAAGGAGAAAAAGACAATCAACAAAAAGGAAAGGAAATTGAGTTACGTCTCCTACCTACTTTACATGTCAGACAATACCTCTTTTCCTCCTCTACCCATTGGTCCTTCTTCTTCCTCATCTCCTCCCTCGTTTTAACCTAGCAGCCCTACTCCTAACCCTAAAAAAAAATCATACACATCAGACAAAACCCCCCATCTCCTCCTCTCTTCAAACACGCAACCTTCACATCAAATCACCTCATTTCCACTGCTCACGCCGCCCCCATCTGAACACACGCTATTGCTGCTCAGAACCGCCCAAGCCTTGGATTTCATACAAACCGACCTTGAAGCCAATGGAGAAGAAGCAACAAGCCCTCTCCTCCGTCTATAAAAGGAGAGGAAAAAGGGATGAGAAAATTTGGGGGGGGGGGGGGGGGGGGGAGAAAGAGAATGAAGGAGAACATTTTCTTTAGGGGAATTTATGATATGATATTTTCTTTATGAAGAAAGGGAAAGAGAGAGAGAGAGAGATTTCTATCTAATGTTTTCTTTGTGATGAAAAGAGATTAGAGATCTGAGTTTACTTTTTCTCTTCCCTATTATTAGAATAGTTAAGAAGGAAGAGCTCAAGGAGTCAGCGAGATTGAATGTAAAGACTTCGATCTTGAAATCTTACCACTGGGAGTAAATGAAATCATTCTTATTATGCTCTTATTTGATAATCCTTGTTCTTTTCGTTGATATTATTCATAAATTTCTCTTGACATTCTTATTTTTCAGTGTCTCTGTTTACTGAACAAGTTAGTAAAACTTTTCCCTTCTACGTTTAATTTCTCTCCTATTTTCAAGAGGCAAAATTATTTATTTTATATAAAAATAGAAGATGATCACTTGATTAAAACAATCTTATTTCTTATTATTTTAAAAAAATATTTTTATTTGAAAAGAAAATTTAATGATATTACAAAAAAATGATGTAAATAAACAAAATAAAAAAGATTGCGATTAATAAAAAAATGTTGTCTATTTCTTCCACTACCTTAATATCATACTTATAAGAATATTTAATAGCAAATATATATTTATAAAGCAACAACTGCAATTCAAGCACATTAGTAATTTCTCAATGTTATTTATTTAAACACTAATACTAAACACAAAGTATTAGTTTCTTCTCTTTTCAAAATCTATTTGATTTATATCTCTTTTTTTCCCTGTGCAAGTTAATCATTTTTAGAAAATGTATTTATCTATCATATTATTTTTATTCTCTCTAATCAATATATTTGATTTATTTCTCATTTTTACCCATGCAAGCTATAAATTTTTAGAAAATATATTCACATATCATATCACTTTTCTTCTTTCTTAAAAATCTATTTGATTGAGATGCATGTGTTTGACAAGCGAAAAACCCTAGAGAGAGAGGTTCTGCCTTCTCTCTTCTCCCTCCCTATGGCCGTCGCTATTTGGGCTTCCCACTCCACTAGTTTGGAGCCTTTTTCCCTCCCTTGTGGAGGCCTCTCCTCCCCCATCGATTGGGGTTCCCTCTTTGTTGCATCCCCCTCCTCCACCACCTCAGATGCCGGAAGCCTGCCACCACCGTCCCTTTTTTTTTGCCACCCACCCTACCACTACCTCTTCTCCTTACGCCTCCACCCAGAATTCAGATTTTCCTCCCCAAGGCAATCTTCCAGCAATCAGCCTCCTCACCTCCTGATGAGTGTGATTTTACCTCATATTTCCATGACATTTTGCATGCATTTTCATATAGTTTAGGCATATTTTATTTGATTATTTGTTAGTTTTTACCTTGGAACGAGTAAGGTGGTTTTGTGGTGCTTGTGCGCAAGAATCGAAGATTAAATTGCTCAGGATCAATTGTGTTGAAGCTGGCATGAAGATGGAGCTTGGAAGCAAAGAAAATGAGGCAAACAGAGCGGATCACGGCCTAGCCGTGATGGCCATACCGGCCAAGATCAAGTGGAGCTGAAAAGAAAGAATGGAAAAGTCAGAGCTGATCACGGCGAGGCCGTGATGCACATCACGGCCCATCACGACCGTGACATGTCAACTGAGCCACACCCTCACAGGTAGAATTGATCACGACCAGGCCGTGATGGTGGTCACGGCCGTGACAGACCAATCAGTGAAGCAACCTCCAAGGCAGAATATGTCATGGCCAGGCCGTGATTGCCATCAAGGTCGTGACGCGCAATCTATGGATCTTTAGAAACTGATTTGATCTGGTTTTTGTATTGGCTTGGGATTCAAGTTACCGCAGATTATAAATAGCCCTCTAGGGCTCGAAACTGGGCACTTTTGGAGGGGCTTCTACCTTAGAAAAAATCAGGATTTCTCTTCTTCTTCTTCTTCTTCTTCTTCTTCTTCTTCTTCTTCTTCTTCTTCTTCTTCTCTTCTCTTAGGTTTTTCTCTTTATGTTATTTTTAATCAAGCTTGCTACAATCATGGCAATGCTTGAGTAGTAGTCTTGTTTTTAGGAATTGGGGCTATGCCCAAGACTTGTTTATGGTGATGAATTGATGTTTGATTTCTTGTTAATTTCATTTTTTTCTTTGATTTGATACATGTTGTTTTAATTACTCGTAAATTTGGTGGCCACTTATTTGCGTGTCGTAGATACACTAAGGACGAACTTAGCGGTGAACTTAGGTATAAGATCTATAGGAATCAAACTTAGGACTTCAATCACGAGAGTTAGAAGCAGTCCTTCGAGGGTTCACTAATTGTCACAAAACTCAAGGGGTTCGATTTAAATTCAATTACCACGAGAGTAGGGATTGATTTAATTGGGCACGGTTTTTGTAACCCGAGAGGGAGCATTAACTAATTTAGGATAAATTCGCCTTCAAAGCAAATTTTGGTAATTAACAAGGAGAGTATTCAATTTAGTAACATAAGCAGTTTTGTGGTATCCCAATTCCTGGGAATCCCTTTTGAATTTTAAAAATCCTTGTTTAATTGCAATTTTAAATTTGATTATTACTTGATTCCGATTTCAAAAACCAAAACTTATTCTAGCTCAGTGAAACCAATTTAACAACTAATTGTTATTTAAGATCACGATCTCTGTGGTTCGATCTTTTTTTATATTACTTGACGACGAAGCCGTTCACTTGCGGATTCGAGGCCCACAGCCATCAAGTTTTTGGCACCGTTGTCGGGGACTGTGTTTTCTTGAATTTCAATTTAATTTTTAAATTGATTTTTCTGGACATTTATTTTATTTATTTTATTTTATTATTTATTTCTTTTTCTTTTTATAGAGTATCTATCTCTCTGCCATAGGTATTTTTCTCTTTTAAACAAAGATCCCTAAGTCTTGGAAACCTTATTGAAGTTGACCCCGAGATCGAAAGGACCTTTCATAGACGTAGGAGACTACAAAGACAAATAGAGAGAGAGGTTGATTCCCATTCCACTCATGGTGAATCTATCGGATACCAAAGTTCTGAAGGACTACGCAGCCCCAAATGCTTGGGTTCTCCGAACGGGGATTGCTAGGCCAGAAATTGAGGCGGAGAACTACACTATACCGCCTCAGTTAATTAGCATGATTAGGCAACATCAGTTTGGAGGATTACCCTCAGAGGACCCGACTGATTATGTGGAGACATTCTTGGAATTCACCGATGCAATAAGGATTCAAGGTGCCCCGGTCGATACTATACGCTTGAGGTTATTCCCCTCCTCTCTGACTGGAAAGGCGAAAGCTTGGTTGAAGCAAGTGCCCGCTAACACGTTGTCAACTTGGGACCAACTAGAGCAAGCATTCTTGGAGAAATTATTCCCTCCATCCAAGACTTCTTACCTACGGACTCAGATCACCGGCTTCTTCCAAAAGGATGGAGAATGCTTATCCGAAGCTTGGGATCGTTACAAGGGATTGCTAGAGTCTTGCCCACATCATGGACTCGAGAGGTGGTTGTTAGTGTATACCTTCTACAACGGACTTGATTACTCATCAAAGTTGTCGCTTGACTCAGCAGCTGGTGGAGCCTTTATGAACAGACCTCTGACTGAAGCGTTCAATATCATTGAAAACGTAGCCACCAACCATCACCAATGGGGTTCGAAAAGAGGTAATAACCCGAAAAAGCTTTTGGGGGGTAAGTTTGAAATGAATAGTACCGATTTGATTATGTCTAAATTCGACTCATTAAAGAAACGCTTTGATAAGCTTGAAAAGGCTCATGTGAGTTCAATCGGTGCTACTATTGCTGTTTGTGAGATTTGTGGAATACAGGGACATGACATAATGGAGTGCCCACATGGTATCGCTCCTGAGTCCGCTGCTTCGGGGGAACAAGTGAACTCTTGTCACAATTTCTATGACACGAACCTGAAGCTACCAAATTATGCTCCCTCAAATCCCTACAACCAGAGGAAGAATAATCCTTATCTTTCCTACGGGAACTACAACAACACGTTGAACCAAGAGTCTCTTATGGAAAACTTTGTTGCTTCTCAAACTAAGCAAAATGAATAATTTAGGCAACAAGGTAGGGCAGTTAATGAGGCAATAAAAGAATTAACATCTAAGGTATATAACTTAGCCATCCATAACAAGATGTTAGAAACTCAAATTGCCCAACAAGCGGGAAATTCAATGAGACAACCGGGCAAGTTTCCTGGACAACCTGTGGTGAACCCAAATAATGAACAGTGTAAAGCTGTGACTCTAAGGAGTGGTAAGAAACTTGTGAATCCCGAGGCTAAAGGGGAGAGTGATAACAAGAGTGTAGCTGAGGAGGAAGAACCTACTAAGACACAACCCTTAGGAGATGAAGAGCCTAGTGAAAAAGTGTCTAAGTATGTCCCTCCACCACCTTACCAACCTCCGATACCTTTTCCTCAAAGGTTGGCTAAGGCCAAGTTAGATAAGCAATTTGGAAAATTTCTAGAGGTCCTTAAGAAACTGTACATTAATGTACCCTTCACTGAGGCGTTACAACAAATGCCGACATATGCCAAATTTCTTAAGGATATCTTGTCAAATAAGAGAAAGCTAGAGGACTATGAAACAATGGCTTTAACTGAGGAGTGCAGTGCTTTAATTCAAAATAAATTGCCTCCTAAATTGAAAGATCCAGGTAGTTTCTCCATTCCTTGCTTAATTGGTAACACTAGTTTTGATAAAGCTCTTTGTGATTTGGGGGCTAGTGTTAGTCTTATGCCCCTCTCTGTTTGCAAGAAGTTGGAAATGGGTGAACTAAAACCCACAACAATCTCCCTTCAATTGGCGGATCGGTAAGTCAAATTCCCTGTAGGCATCTTGGAAGATGTTCCTATTAGAGTGGGTAAATTTTTCATTCCTGAGAATTTTGTGGTACTTGAAATGGAAGAGGATTCCCAAATCCCCATTATTCTTGGTAGGCCTTTCTTGGCTACCGCAGGAGCAATTATTGATGTTAAAAATGAAAAATTTACTTTAACTGTGGGTGATGATAAAGTTGAATTTGATTTAGCTAAATCTATTAAACACCCTTCTTTTGAAGATTCTTGTTGCAGGGTTGACTTAATGCACCAAGTGGTGAAAGAAGAATCCACACAAGCTTGTGTTGATGACCCGTTAGAAATGTGTTTGATTGGTGGAGACTTAAACGCTCATGGAGGAGAAGTAAGGAATTATGCCCGCTTTCTGGAGGCTAGTCTTGAAATTCCTCCTAACAAAACAAAGAAAGAGAAAGTTGAGTTGACACCAAATAGTAAGGATTTGAAAGTTGAAGAAGCCCCTAAGGTAGAACTAAAACCTCTTCCTTCGACATTGAGGTATGAATTTCTTGGTCCTAACTCTTCCTATCCTGTGATTGTAAACGCTAGCTTGAATGAGTTGGAAACTGAGAAATTACTTAGGGAACTTAGAATGCATAGAAAAGTGACAGGATATACAATTGATGATATTAAAGGCATAAATCCTTCTTTTTGCATGCATCACATTTTAATGGAAGATGAGCATAAACCATCCATTGAGCATCAACGTAGGTTGAACCCTAATATGAAAGAAGCGGTTAAAAGAGAAGTGCTTAAGTTGTTAGATGCGGGGGTTATTTATTCAATCTCCGATATTGAATGGGTTAGTCCGGTGCATGTGGTTCCTAAGAAAGGGGGGATGACTGTTATTCAAAATGAAAATAATGAACTAATCCCTACTAAGACAGTAACCGGATGGAGAATGTGCATTGATTATAGGAAGTTAAATAAGGCAACAAGGAAAGATCACTTCCCTCTCCCATTTATTGATCAAATGCTTGAAAGGTTAGCTAGGCATTCATACTTTTGTTACTTGGATGGATATCCCGGTTTTCATCACATTCCTATACACCCCAGTGATCAAGAAAAGACCACGATTACTTGTCCCTATGGCACTTTTGCCTATAGAAGAATGCCTTTTGGTCTATGTAATGCACCGGCTACCTTTCAAAGATGCATGACTGCAATTTTTTCTGAATTTATTGAAAACATCATGGAGGTTTTTATGGATGATTTTTCTGTTTATGGAACTACATTTGATGATTGTTTAACGAATTTGTCTAAGATTTTGCAGCGATGTGAAGAAACCAATTTGGTATTGAATTGGGAGAAATGCCATTTTATGGTAAAAGAAGGTATAGTGCTTGGGCACTTGATTTCTGGTAGAGGTATTGAGGTGGATAGGGCCAAAATAGATGTTATTGAAAATTTGCCCCCGCCAGTAAATGTGAAAGGAGTTAGAAGTTTCTTGGGACACGTCAGGTTTTACCGGTGCTTCATCAAAGATTTTTCAAAAAATTCTAAACCCTTATCTAACCTTTTAATGAAAGATGTTCCATTTGATTTTAATGAGGAATGTTTGAGTGCATTTTACAGGTTGAAGGAAGCTTTGACCACCGCTCCCATTTTGCAAACACCAGATTGGAATGAGCCATTTGAAGTAATGTGTGATGCTAGTGACTACGCTGTGGGAGCAGTGTTGGGACAAAGGATAGACAAGATGGTTCATGCAATATACTATGCAAGCAAAACTCTAGATGGAGCTCAAGCCAATTATGCCACAACTGAGAAAGAGTTGCTTGCGATTGTCTTTGCATTCGAGAAATTCAGATCATACCTTATGGGGTCTAAAGTCATAGTGTACACGGACCACTCTGCACTAAAGCTCCTCATGACTAAGAAGGAAGCAAAGCCAAGACTCATCCGATGGATTCTCCTTCTGCAAGAATTTGACTTAGAGATTTGGGACCGGAAAGGGACGGAGAACTTGGTTGCGGACCACTTATCTAGACTTGAACCATTGGAACATGAGAATGACAACTTGCCGATAGATGATTCTTTCCCCGATGAGCAACTGTTCGCCATCTTGGGAGAGAATGCTCCATGGTATGCGGACTTTGTGAATTATTTTGTATGTGGTATTCTACCACCGGAGTTTAATTATCAACAAAAGAAGAAGTTCTTTTCCGATCTCAAGAACTACGTGTGAGATGAGCCTTACATTTTCCGCAAGTGTGCGGATAGCATTTACAGAAGGTGTATTTCGGAAGCCGAGGTTCCAAGTATCTTGAGTTGTTGTCATTCCTCATCTTACGGGGGACATGCTAGTGCCTTGAAGACAGCAGTAAAAGTGCTTCAAGCTGGTTTCTATTGGCCTCATATTTTCAGAGATGCCCGAATGTTCGTGCTTGCTTGTGATCCATGTCAAAGAACGGGGAATATCTCTAAGAAGCATGAAATACCATTCAACACTATGCTAGAAGTAGATATATTTGATGTTTAGGGAGTTGACTACATGGGACCCTTTCCTTCCTCTTGCAACAATAAATTCATTCCTGTAGCCGTTGATTACGTCTCTAAATGGGTGGAAGTCATTCCTTCCCCAACAAGTGATGCAAGAACCGTAATCAAACTATTCAAGAAGGTGATTTTTCCAAGGTTTGGAATTCCAAGGGCAGACATTAGTGATGGAGGATCGCACTTCATTGAAAAACAATTTGAGAAACTCCTACTCAAATATGGAGTCACTCATAGGGTTGCTACACCTTACCACCCTCAGACAAGTGGGCAAGTCGAGGTTTCCAATCGAGAGATAAAGAGCATTCTGGAAAAGACTGTTTCAGGTTCGAGAAAGGATTGGTCCTTAAAGCTTGATGACGCTCTTTGGGCCTACCGTACGGCTTACAAGACTCCTATCGGGATGACACCCTTTAGACTTATTTACGGTAAGCCATGTAACTTACCAGTCGACCTTGAGCTAAGATTGGATGCCTATGAGTCCGCACGATCTTACAAGGAGAGAACAAAGAAGTGGCATGATAAGCATATCCTTCGTAGAGAATTCCATGAAGGAGAACTAGTGCTACTCTACAACTCGAGGTTGCGGTTATTCCCAGGAAATCTCAAGTCTAGATGGTCTGGACCATTTAAAGTAATGAAAGTATTTTTCGTATGGTACCATCGAGGTTTGAAACCAGGAACGTGGAACATTCAAGGTCAATGGACAGAGACTGAAACACTACCTTGGAGAACATCCACTTGAGCAGGAGGTTGCGATTTCCCTCCTCGATCCAACATCGAAGGATTGAAAGGACTACGGTCAAGCTTAGGACCGTAAATAAGCGCTTCTTGGGAGGCAACCCAAGCTTTCTTTCCCTACTTAGTTTATTTTGATTTTTTTTTTGAATAATCGAGAAGAATTAGAGAAGAAAGATCATCAATTAATGGATTTGTCAAGTGTTTTCAGGTCATGAAGTCATGAAGAGTAAAAAGAGGATGGAAAAGAAAGTCAGAAACGATCACGCCCAGGCCGTGATGGTGGTCACGGTCGTGATGAACCAATAGCTAAAAGTCAGAACCCATCACGGCCTAGTCGTGATTGCCCTCACGGGCGTGACAAGAAGGCCCCGGAAGATCAGAATCCATCACGGCCTAGCCGTGATGTATGTCACGGTCGTGATGTGAAAACCAAGAAAAGTCAGAAAGGATCACGGCCAGGCCGTGATAGTGGTCACGACCGTGATAGGTAGTTGAAGCAGGACAGATTCCATCACGGGCCAGCCGTGATACGCATCACGCCCGTAAAAGATTGAAGTGTGTGACACAGAATGCGTCACGGCCTGCCCGTGACGAGGGTCACGGCCGTGATCCGCGTTTAACTCAGGTTTTTAAAATGCATCCTCTCCTCTGCTACAAACCCCCCAACTCTCTTCATCTTCTCTACCTCCTCTCCACCTCCATAGCCACCAAGCTCCCACCCTTCATTCCAACTCCTCCTTTCCCTCATCTCACAATCATCAACGCACATTCCCCCTTTACCCAACCCCATCTTCCTCTTCATCCTCATCTTCTTCTTCTTCCTCTCACAACCTCCACCATACCCATTCACCCAAAGAGATTAAAACCTCCACCATACCCATTCACCCAAAGAGATTAAAATCTCCACCATACCCATTACAGCCATACCCAACCAACCCTACTCCCTTGCTCCCTAGACCTCACCCAACAAAACCCACTAGTAAAATCCTTCAATTTTGGGCAAAATCAAAAAGTCCCAATTTTGAAACCCTAACCCCCCAAAAAACCGAATTTCAGAAACAATGAAGGGGATTGTGGATTTTTGTGCTCTGAGATCATGGCAAGAAAACGTAAAAGGGCAACCGAAGCCTCACGCCCTCGCACCAGAGGAAGCAGGAACCCAGGTAACTACTCTGACTCTGACTCCTCTAACTGAGACTGATGAACATGGGTATGTGATTGTTTTCAAGGATAATGCTCAACAAGATAGATTCAATGCTTTGAAAAATAGGAAGATTATCCAAATGAAATATCTTGATGATGCATGTATAGATACCCTAGGCCTGACTGTTGACATCAATTGGATGTTAGAAAACATAGGGTGGAGCGAGTTTTCTCGTACTAGACACCCTGCATTTGCTGGCCCTACTCTGGAGTTCCTAAGCTCTCTGAATGCAGAAATTCTCTAAGGGCCGCATTGCCAAGAGTGACGGATTACATTCCGGCTCTTCAACTAGGACTTTGTACTAACCCTAGCCGAGTTTAATGAGATTTTTGGTTTACCAGTAGGGGGCGACAGAAGATACCCCTCAGTGTTTAGTGCACATAGTTTCTGGTCAATAATTGACTACGAAGGCCGGAGTTTTGACCCTCGGACATCCAAGTTCGCAACCTTTGCTAACCCAAGTATCATATATATGCATAGGGTCATAGCCAATACCCTGTTTGGCCGTGGAGAGAGTGACGGATCCGTCCGCCAGGACGAGGTCTTTATACTATGGGCCATGCTCCACCCTGAGAGCAATGTGGACACTGGGTCATTTTTGGCTAGGCACCTCTTAAAGGTCACCAAGAGTTCGAGTGGCACTATTGTCATTGGTGGCTTGATCACCACAATATGCCATCACTTTAACTTTGACCTGGATGGTTTTGAGGCCAGCCCAGGACGAACACGTATCTCCTTGCAGGCTTGTGAGGCCATGGGGATGATCATCCAGGAGGATGATATGTACTGCTTGAAACACCCAAGGCGCAGGCACCCAATTCCTCTCCCTAACCCAGTACATTTGGATGTAACAAATCCGGCAAATTGGAAAGTGCCGGTGGGAGAGGAGCCTCAGCCTATTAGGATACAAAGGCCGTTACACTCGCCACCGCAGGCTAGGCCATCTGGGCACCCATCTTCTTCCTCTGTAGGTACGTCATCCGATGATCCCTATACGCGGTTCGCATCCACCTTTGACACTATCTTAGCGAACCAGGAGCGCATCATGGAGGAGCAACGTGAGCAGAGAGCCATGATCCAGCAGCTCTATGACTGGCATCTGAGCCAGCACCCACCACCTTAGTGAGTTATTTTTGTTTCTTTTATTTTATCCTCCCTACGACTTAATTATTTACATTGGGGACAATGTAAGTTTTTAAGCTTGGGGTAGGTGTAGCGACCTAAAAAAAGGGTTAGTTTTTCCTCTAGAGAGAAAACATGGAGTCACTACCAACTTTATTTAATTTCGGGAAAGTTGGAAAACCCTTCAAGAAGAAGCTTTGGGTTCGGGAGTTGATTATGTCTAGGGAAGGCATGGAGTCTTAACCCCACGGCACCCTAGAACATCCATAAATGGTTACCCAAAAATTAGTTGTGTAAATTATTAGTAACTTTGAAATATTTGTTTTACCCGTTGTGAGTCTCTTTATTAAAACTACATGAGGTCGAACATGGCACGTAAGTCCACAGAGCAACCTCTAAATCTGAAGGGTTGAACATGACACTTGTCATAGGGCAACCCAAAAAAAAGGTTGTTTTAATCAAGTGATCATCCTTTATTTTTTATGTAAAATAAATAATTTTTATCTCTTGAAAATGGGACAGAAACGTAGAAATGAAACTTTTTACCAACTTATTCAGAGAACAGAAGCACAGAGAAATAAGAGTGTCAAGAGAAATGTATTAATAATATCAACGAAAAGAACAAAGATTACCAAACAGGAGTAGAATAAGAATGACTTTGTTTACTCCCAGTGGTAAGATTTTAAGATCGAAGTCTTTACATTCAATCTCCCTGGCTCCTACAGCTCTTCCTCCTTAGCCACTCTAGTAATAGGGAGAGAAGTGGAAACTCAGATCTCTAATCTCTCCTCCTCACAACAAGAATCTCTCTTTCTTTTCTATTTTCTCTTTTCTTTGTATTTTTCCTCTCTATCTCTTCTCTGATCTTTCGTTTTCTCTCAAGAACAACGTTCTCCCCTCCTTTCTCTTTTCTCCCTAAGAAAATATCAAATCATAAGTCCTTCTCCGAAATAAAATCCCCCCTACTTCTATCTTTTTCCTCTCCTTTTATAGACGGAGGAGAGGGCTTCTTACTTCTTCTCCGTTGAGTTCAAGGTCGGTTTGCACGAATACTTAGGGCTTGGGCCGATCTGAACAGCGAAAAGAAGGGGATTTTATGTGAGGGTTGCACGCTTGAAAAGAGAAGGAGATGGGGGGGGGGTTGTCTGATGGGTATGAAGGCTTTTTAGGGTTAGGAGTGAGGCTGCTAGGTTACGGCGAGGGAGGAGATGGAAGAAAAAAGAAAAGACCAATGGGTAGAGGAGGTGAAAAAAAGGGGTTCTGAGCAGAAATAACGTGTGTCCAGATGGAGTGGTATGAGTAGCAGAAAGGTGGTGATTTGATGTGAGGGTTGCACGCTTGAAAAGAGAAAGGAGATGGGGGGTTTTGAGCAGAAATAGCGTGTGCCCAGACGGGGTGGCGTGAATAGCAGAAAGGTGGTGATTTGATGTGGGGGTTGCACGCTTGAAAAGATAAAGGAGATGGGGACTTTTGTCTGATGTGCATGATGGCTTTTCAGGGTTAGGAGTAGGGTTACCAGGTTAAAACAAGGGAGGAGGTAAGGAAGAAGGAGGACCGATGGGTAGAGGAGGAAAAGAGGTATTGCCTGGTATGTAAAGTGGGTAGGAGGCGTAACTCAGCTTCCTTTCCTCTTTGTTGATTGTCTTTTTCTCCTTGTTTTCTTCGTCCTTTCTTCCATATCTTCTCCTTCTTCTTTCCTTATTCTTTAGCCTTCAGCCTGAAAATAAAATTGTAGTGGACGAAACCTCTTCGTCCCAACAGAAACTTAGATATGCAAAAGTAGATATACACTGGACGGACGTCCTCGTCCAACAAGAAAAGATAATTGAAGTGGACGTAACCTCCTCGCCCAACATAAATTAAAATAATTGAAGTGGACGGAACCACCCCGTCCATTGACAGGTGCAGTGGACTGGACGGGGCCAACAGCAAGTGCAAAGCAATGGACGGGACCACCCTGTCCACCAGCAAGTTTAATGACTGGACGGGACCACCCCGTCCATTGGCAAGTCTTGATGGGTCGACGGACCAACAAAGAAGTGCAAAAAGCAATGGACGGGACCACCCCGTCCCACCAAAGAAGTGTAATGACCGGATGGGACCACCCCGCCCATTGGCAAGTGCAAGTGGGCTGACGGACCCAACAAAAAGTGCAAAGCAATGGACGTGACCACCCCGGCCCACCAAGCAGTGTAATGACCGGACGGGATCACCCCGCCCAATGGCAAGTGCAATGGATGGACGGGCCCAACAAAAAGTGCCGAAGCAATGGACGGACCACCCCGCCCACCAAAGAAGTGTAATGACTGACGGGACCACCCCGCCCATTGGCAAGTGCGATGGACTGGATGGGGCCAACAAAGAAGTGCTGCAAGCAATAGACGGGACCACCCCGCCCACCAAGAAAGTGTAATGACTGGGCCAGACCACCCCGGCCCATTGGCAAGTACAAATGTGATGGGGCCAACAAGAAGTGCCAAGCAATGGATGGGACCACCCCGTCCCACCAAAGCAAGTGTAATGACCGGGGCGGGACCACCCCGGCCCATTGGCAAGTGCAAGGATCGGATGGGCCAACAAAGAAGTGCCAAGCAATGGACGGGACCACCCCGTCCACCAGCAAGTGTAATGACTAGACGGGACCACCCCGTCCATTGGCAAGTACAAATGTGATGGACGTGACTTCCTCGTCCAATAGCAAGTCCCACATGATGGACGGGGCTTCCCCGTCCAACAGCAAGTACAAATGTGATGGACGGGACTTCCCCGTCCAACAGCAAGTCCCATATGTGATGGACGGGACTTCCCCGTCCAACAGTAAATCCCACATGATGGACGGGACCAACATCAAATTAGCTTTGAGTTCCCTACTTTCTTCATTTTATCTTTTTATTATTATTAGTCTCCTTGAAGCACAAAAATCATGAGAATTAGAATAAAAAATGGACAAAAATGGGTGTTCACAGTAAGGGTATCATTTTTGCATTCTTGCATGTTGTATTCATTTAGGGTTAGTTTTGCATATATCACATGATTAGATTGCCCCTTGCTTAGGGTATGCCTCCAATGGTGAAAATCTTTGTGCCAATTGAATTAAGACAATGAATTTTTAACCCAATTTTTGTATTCTTGTGATAGGCTAAAATTGAGAAAAGCTTGAGATGATCTTTTGATAGTTAATAATTAGCATGTGGTTCCTTAGATTTAGGTTTCTCATTGATTTTAAACTACTAAATGTGAGATTTTGAGGCTAAAAGGGGTACTCACTAAATCTACCCCATTCCTTGTGATCGAGTGTTTTATTCCTCTTGGATTGTGTCCTCTAGAACTTGACTTGAAACCGTTTTGAAACTTAAAAATTTTGAAAATTTATTTGAAAATGATTGAGGCACTAGGTATTTTTCTGGTCTTCTGAACTTTGACTGATTAATTGCTACCCCTTAGTTGCCCAATTTTGAGCCTAAAAAAATAAAATAAAATACTTTTCTTGGTACCTTGATCTATTTTAATGAACGATGCTTGGTATGTCACCTTTTAAAGTATTGCAAAAGGGCAAAAAGGTAGTTTGAAGAATAAATTGTGGGATAAAAGTTAGAAAAATATTTCTCTTAAGTTGAAAATCTCCCCTTCTCCAAATAAATAAATAAAAACAAAAAAAATGGAGAAGGGGATGAGAAAAAGAAAGTGAGAAATAAAAAGTAAAAAGGATGAAAGAAAGAAAGGTGGAAAACTGAACTAAAGCCCAAAAAAAGGAATTTTAGAAGGTGTCATGCTTTGCACTGTTTGATTTTGTTTAGCCTTCTTGAATTTTCCTTTTATTGATTTCTCCACCTAACAATTAATCCCATGGCCCCATTACAACCAAAATAAAAGACCTCTAGATTCTTATATGTTTTCATTAATAAAGTAGAGATTTGGTTGATAGTCAAGCTTATGGTAGGGTACATTCCTTGAGGAAATTGAGCGAATTGTCACATACCCTCAAACATATGAGGGAGGTGAGAAGAGTACCCGAATTAGTGAGAGATGTGAGTTTGGGGAACCTAAGCTTCTAATTGGATTTGAAATCGATTGTATCTTGGTTTCTTATTGAATATGCCTGTTACTTGAATTCATTACTCGGGTTCTAGATTCACTGTCCATGCTTCGATTGATTATCTTTTATGGCCTTAGTTATTTCTTGAGGACAAGCAAAATCTTAAGTTTGGGGTAGTTTGATGAGTGTGATTTCACCTCATATTTCCATGACATTTTGCATGCATTTTCATATAGTTTAGGCGTATTTTATTTGATTATTTGTTAGTTTTTACCTTGGAACGAGTAATTAAGGTGGTTTTGTGGTTCTTGTGTGCAGGAATCGAAGATTAAATTGCTCGGGATCAGTTGTATTGAAGCTGGCATGAAGATGGAGCTTGGAAGGCAAGAAAATGAGGCAAACACAGCTGATCACGGCCTAGCCGTGATGGCCATCCCGGCCATGATCAAGTGGAGCTGAAAAGAAAGAATGGAAAAGTCAGAGCTGATCACGGCCAGACCCTCACAGGAAGAATTGATCACGGCTAGGCCGTGATGGTGGTCACGACCGTGATAGACCAATCAGTGAAGTAACCTCCAAGGCAGAATATGTCACGGCCAGGCCGTGATGGCCATCACGGCTGTGACGCACAATCTATGGATCTTTAGAAACTGATTTGATCTAATTTTTGTATTGACTTGGGATTCAAGTTACCCCAGATTATAAATAGCCCTCTAGGGCTCGAAACTGGGCACTTTTGGAGGGCCTGCTACCTTAGAAAAAATCAGGATTTCTCTTTTTCTTCTTCTTCTTCTTCTCTTCTCTTAGGTTTTTCTCTTTATGTTATTTTTAATCAAGCTTGCTACAATCATGGCAATGCTTGAGTAGTAGTCTTGTTTCTAGGAATTGGGGTTATGCCCAAGACTTGTTTATGGTGATGAATTGATGTTTGATTTCTTGTTAATTTCAATTTTTGCTTCGATTTGATCCCTATTGTTTTAATTACTCGTAAATTCGGTGGCCACTTACTTAAATGTCGTAGATACACTAAGGACGAACTTAGCGGTGAACTTAGGTATCAGATCTATAGGAATCAAACTTAGGACTTAAATCACGAGAGTTATAAGCGGTCCTTTGAGGGTTCACGAATTGTCACAAAACTCAAGGGGTTCGATTTAAATTCAATTACCACGAGAGTATGGATTGATTTAACTGGGAACGGTTTTTGTAACCCGAGAGGGAGCATTAACTAATTTAGGATAAATTCACCTTCAAAGCAAATTTTGGTAATTAACAAGGAGAGTAATCAATTTAGTAACATAAGCAGTTTTGTGGTATCCCAATTCCTGGGAATCCCTTTTGAATTTGAAAAATCCCTATTTGAATTGCTTTCCTATTTTGTTTAATTGCAATTTTAAATTTGATTATTACTTGATTCCGATTTCAAAAACTAAAACTTATTCTAGTTCAGTGAAACCAATTTAACAACTAATTGTTATTTAAGATCACGGTCTCTGTGGTTCGATCTTTTTTTTTATATTACTTGACGACGAAGACGTTCA